>CAMOHE010029611.1:0-24104 GCA_946598075.1 Artocarpus hirsutus | reverse complement strand
ATATTTATATCTATATCATATATTAACATTAATTTATAATAATAGTACAAAATTATTTTATTTTATTATTATAGTATTTATATATATTATATTCTAATATTAATTAATAATAATGTATATTATATTTAGATATTGTATATGTAATATATTATATATTATTAATATTGTTAATGTTATTATTAACATTATTATCAAATTATTATTTTATATTGACAGAATTTTTATATTTATATTGCATAGAGATATTAATTTATAAAAATATTATAATAATACTAATTTAATAATAATATAATTATTATCATCATCATCATAAAAAAAAAATGAGATTTCTATAGTTTTGAGATTCCCAGAAATATGAATATCACATGTTGGATGGGCTTTATATTACCCCAAAATGAGGTAATCTGAATCCCATGGGACTAAGTTTCCTAAGAATCCAAAACTCAGATTACTGCATACCAAACATGGGAATATTACAGATTCTCATTCTCACCTCAAGATTACTGCATACCAAACGCCCTCTAAGGGGTTTGTTTGTTGGGTGGGTTTTAAATAATATGGTTTAAAACCTTGTAGTTTAAATTATAAGTTTTAAATTGTATGGTTTAAACAGTAGTTTTAAACTGGTGTTTGTTATATAAAAGTTTAAAATAAAAATAAAACATCGTATTTAATTTAAAACAAAAACTAATGTTTGAAAAACTATATTTTATGAAAGTAAAACGAGAACTGTAATAATTTTTATGGTAGAAAATGGTTCAAACCGTATAAACTTTAAGGGTAGAGGGGTGCAAAGTTTGAATTTTAGGTGTTTTCACCAGTTTAAAATCATCTTCATAGTTTAAACCTGCCTCACTTATTACTTCACCAAATACCATTTTCAACCATCTCCATGGTTTGAATTAGTTTAAACTGTTTTAGATCTACATACCACAGGGGCTATAAAATCAATGTATTGGTTTTTGAGAAAATTATATATTACGTCACACTTTAAAAATTGTTTTTATTCATGCCATACTTAAAAAAGTTATGTTATACTGTTATTTATATTACATGTTAAGTTATACCATAAATAAACATATATGACATTTATAAAAATTTCTCTCAAGCCCTGTTTGGCACCTTGAATTGGATGTGATTATAAGGTTCAGATTGGACTAGATAGAACTGAATAAGATTAGGTGAAATCCTATCTTGTGTTTGGTACATTGTGGGATTAGATGATCTGAAATGTAATTCAATATTTGTTTCATCACCAAATCAGATTTAATAAATATAATAAAATGAAAAATTATCCCAACAGCAGTCGTTGGTAACAAAATTAAAACTTAAAAAAAAAACAAAATTAAGCGACTAAAACTTAATTTAAAATTTAGCAACAAAATACTGAAAAGGTTTTTTTTTTTTTTTTTACATTAAAAGCTCTCCTTCTCTCTCTATTGCTATGAGGATGGATCATAAGTGGTTAGGCTGTGGTGGTTGAAAATCTCGGTGAAAAGAGAAACCAACGAAAATAATAATTCTCCTCCACTAATGGTGAAAGGAGAAAACAAAACGAAAGATCAAGCAAATACTACCACTAATATAATTAACGTCCTCTTCCTACAAAGTGCCAAGGACCTCAAATCAAGCAAATACCATCATTTATGTCCTTGAAAGATTCTCCTGCAAAGTGCCAAGTACTTCCACGCTGCTAGCGAAGATTTGGAGCTCGAATTTGGTGAATTGGTCACAGAATTTTCGCACCTCACCGGCTCTTATGGGGCGCCCTATGGGGTTGGAAGACGCGCCCGTGGCTACCTCAAAAGCATTGCTGCCGCAGTCTCTATTAGTGCTGCCATTAGAGTTTTCCACAGCTGAGAAAAGGGTGGTAGCTGATTGATGCATTGGAGAAGTGTAGTGGCGATGATGAAGAGTGGCAATTTGGTAGAGATCTAGTGTTGGAAGGCCACAATCGACGGAGATCTGTGCTGGGTAGACTGGTGGCGGTCAACAAAGATCAAGAAATAACAAGCCAAGGCTAGTGGGGTTGGAAAGTTTGTGTGGGGTGGGGGGGCCTCTGATGTAATGGTTGCTTTTTTGGTCTCATGGGGTGATATATTAGTGGGGGACTAAGTTGGAAAGAAAATATAATTACAATCCAGGATACATGATTGATAATCCTATGGTTTTATGAGGTATTATTAATCCCACAAAAATGGGACTATTTTGGAATCTTTGGATTAACTATTTATCCAAAATTGTTACCAAACATATGACTAGCATAATTTATTCTAATCCTAGTCTTAGTCCCATGTAACAAACAAGGCCTTAGTATTTTAACAGTTTTATTTGTGATTGTCTACCATTTAAAATTTACTTGCAATTATCCACCATTAAAAAATTTACTGAAATAGTTTCCAGTTATAAATTCAATTAAAATATCAAAACGTAAATGCATGTTTGATCATGAGTGTCGCCTAAAACAAAGAGCTTTTTTCTTTTTTTCCTTTTAAATTTATGGTGTAAAGTAAAAACTATTGTAGATTAGTTTACGGAAATGTTCGCATACATCGTGTCTAATAAGAATAGTAGGTCCCGAAAGATATTTAGGTTTTTAATTTTTTTTAAATTAACTACCAACAAACATAAAATTATCAACCATCCAAAAGAGTCTTAAAATTATTTCTTTGTTTTTCAAACAATGCTTTTGGCAAGTAGGTTCACTTAATTTTGTTACATGGCCTTGACGTTGATAGAGCCACTCTCGTTCAATTCTTTTTTTTTTTTTTTTTCAAAGTGGGGGTTATAAATTGTTATGGCCTCTAAACTTCAGCGTATTTTCTATTTTATACTTAAATTTTAAAAATCACTATTTTATTTTTTGAACTTTTAAAACTCCTTATTTTATCTCTTGAACGTTAAAAATCACCATTTTGTCGGCTAAACTTTCAAAACTTTTCACATTATCCTCTAAACTTCCTTTTTTTGTTCAAAGATGAGGAGATATTGTTGAATAATAGATAAAATCTTACATGGCTTTTGGTTTGTAGGTTCAAACTAGTTCAGACCATGCACGTGGTTGAAATTGGCGTTTGATGGAGTAAAAATTGAGGTCATTTTAAATTATAAAGGCGGTTTTAAAACGGCCTAAACTTCTAAATTCTAAATTCCCCTTCAAGTTTACATGGTTTGAACTATTTTCTACAATAAAATCCATTCACATTCTCGTTTTTGTTTCATAAACCATATTTTTTTAAATATCAGTTCTCATTTTAAACTTGATACTCTCGTTTTAAACTTTTACGTTCTAAATATTAATTTAAAACCGTGGCTTAAACCATATAGTTTACAACTCATAGTTCAAACTATAAAGTTTTAAATTACACAATTCTGAATCTATGCATCAAACAAACCATAATATTTTTTTGCACTTATATGTAATCCATGTACAAATCACATAGATTAAATCCCGTCTATTTAAATGAAAAATAGAAGTTTATGGGTAAAGTGATGAGCTTTGAAAGTTTAGAGAGTAAAATTGTGATTTTTAAAATTCAAGAAACAAAATGAAAAGATTTAAAAGTTTAAAGAATAAAATAATAATTTTTAAAATTTAAAAGACAAAATGGAGGAAACCTTAAAAAAAAAAAAAAAAAATGAGAAGGAAATAAAGACGAACATTTGTGGCCGGTTAATGTTCATTCCTTTTGGTTCGAGACCTTCAATTGCGTAAAGTTTTAAGGCAAGAGGGGTTGCCATTTAGTTAGGGACACTTGGCTTGCGTTTTCTGGCCGCTGGTGTCTGTCATGTTGTGAGAGAGTTTAAAAAACAAGGGAGAAGTCAATTTCTGAAAGTGATGGTGGTTAAACACGCACTTTCATGTCTTACTCTGCATACACATGGTGCCAAACAAAATTTCCTGCAAAAGTGTTTTAGTACATTTGCTTATGGTCTTGGGGAGCTTATAAATCATTCTCAGATTGCTTGAAGCCTTGATATATTTCCCATTATCTTTTGGAACGTATAATATCCCAAACATTTTGTACAGTGCTGTGCATAACAATGTCACATTTTGAACTGGTCATATTACATAGTAATTATTGTAATCATACTTTTTAAAACCATATAAAGAATGTACACAAATTAGAATTGTACTTTAATTCTATAATCATAATTATACGAGGAGGTGCTATAATAAGACCCTTCAAAAATTCTTATTACTAAAACATTTTTTTGTCTGTTAGATCAAGATTTCATGGTACACCAATTTTGTATGGTGTACCATGAGACCTTGATCTTAAGACAAGCAAAATACACCAGATTTATTTAAATCCTTACTCAAAAGAAATCAAAAATTAAAACAAAAAATCATTTAAAATAAAAAATTAAAAAAGTTAAAAAAGCAATGCTCCTACATAGATCGCAATCTCCAATCTCCATTGAAGTAGATCTCTGAGAGATCGTGACCTCCATTGGAGTAGATCTTCGATAGATAACGACCTTTGTTGGAGCATATCTTTGATAGATCGAGACCTCATGGCGACCTTGATGAGACTTAGAAAATACACTTTTTTTAACGTTAAAATCAATCATTTTGCATTAATATTTCTCATAAGACTCCTTAATTACAGTAATTTAGTGATAAACAGTGTTTTAGTATCTTAGTGTGAAATATGTTTAAAATTGTGTTTTTATTGTGTTTTTAATATTTTTAGTAATTTTTAGAGTGATTTCGGTGTGTTAAATATATGGTTAATTTGTGAATAATCAAAACCATAAAAATAGTATTGTGTGATTTTATTTTGAGTCTTAACGTATTTGATAGTGTGTTTTAAGTTTGTAAATATGTCCTACTATATTTCTAGTAATTTCTAAAAATATTTCAAAGTTATAAAAATCATATCTGTGCTAAACTGAAAACGGCTTGAAATTTTAGAAGTTTTTATCTATTTTTAATTAATTTTGTGTGTATTAATGTAAAATAAATATTTTTAATATTTTTGTAAATATTATGTTTGTAAAATAATTAATTTTAGTGTGTTTGTGAATCTTAGATTTAAAATCTGAAAGAAAAATAGAGCAAAACGGTGCAAAAAGGGACAAAATCGGATATCAAATGGGTCAAAAATACAAAGAAAATTCGAATTTGAATTTAAAGGGACACATGGCAAGTTTTTGGCCCTTGGATGAGCCGTCGAATTGATCCCAGCCGTTCGTGTGTCAAGCCTCAGCCATTGTGTCAGCCGAGTCTCAGTAGTGCGGTCCATGTGTCGAAATATGATTGGCGAGTGCAAAACACGCACTGACAAGTCACATGCGCATCAAAGGGTAGTTCAAACAGCTTCGGATCGTGTGCAATCATGTCCACTATTCTCGTCCTTTTGTCTATCAAATCTGCATATTCTGACTAATCCAACGGTCTACATTTGTTGTCCCATTGGGCCCATTTTATTCAGTGAATTCCGACCTTTGGATCGCGAAATTACCAGTCCAAATCACGCCTATTTCAATACTGCCAACCGTCGAGAAGTAGGGGATTTCAAATGAATTCTCAAATGCTAAAGAAGGGAATCTCACGTGAATAAAGGGGACAATTTCAGATATTTTGATCCGAATTTTTCAACAAGGCCACAGTAAAAAAAATTATAAAAAAATAGATGAATAGTAGTTTTTAAGCTCTATAAATACCGGGCCTTTGATGCCCAGTTATGCAATTCCTCCCCTACGTAGTGAAAAACATTGCTGTCTAAATAGTTAGTCTTTTATATTCGTTGTTATTTTAGTTTTTAGTCTAGTTTCTTGTAAAATATTTCTCAGTTTATGTTGTAAAAATTATGTTCAATAATATCAGTTGCATTTTATTAAATATGATTTTCTAATACCTTTTTAGCTAAAGGGAGAGGGGAAAATTCTGGTAAAATTACCTTATATATTTTTGGTTTTTTTTAGTTTTCTAAGCAGTTGTAATGCTAAAATATTTTCTTAGAAAACTTAAGATTTCAATATTTTCTTAGCTAGAACTCTGCCAAAATTACAGTTTTGATTTATCAACGACTTAGACTTGCACGGATAATGCTTGGGAGGACCTTGATTACTCGTAGACAGAGAATGGCTCGGTAAATGCTTAACTTACTATCTTGGTTGTTTTTTTAGTTAAGTTATGTTGAAATGCTACATATTTATTATGTTGTGTTTTTGCTACATTATAGACATAGAATGACATAGTAAATGCTTGATAACTCTTGATTTATTGTCGACATAGGATGAAATAGTGTATACTTAAACCAACTAATAAATAAAAAGAAAAATTAAAATATATTTAAGATAATTGTCAGAACGAAACCTTTAAACCTCAGCCCTGTTATTATTGTTGTTTTATTTCTTTGAATTGCCGTCATTACTTTACATAAGTTATTTTAAATTATCTGCACTTATTGTTAAAGTTTCATTTTAATTTTGTCTATATTTCTTGCTATTAAAGTTCCAAATTATCAAAAACAAAGTTTGAAAAATGCTGTAAAAATATGTAAATATTGTAAATATATTATGTGAATAATAAATATTAATTCTCAAATTTTTCAGCTTAAATAAAAAGAAAAAGTTAATATAATATATGTACAGGAACTGAATAAATCATTCCCTGTGGGTTTGACCTCGGATCACCGAGTAAGTATTACTTGAGACAACCTTATTCTTGGGGTTAATTTAGAATGCCTTAATAGACGTGAGATCAAGTTTTTGATGCCGTTGTCAGGGAACGAGATTGTTTTCAGTGCAGTATATTATTGTATAATATATTTTCTTTTTCCTTTTCTTTTATAAATCACAAACTTTTCTTCTTTTGTTTTATTTGTTTTCTTTTGTTAATAATCTGCATGCGTTTTTTATAAGTTACTATTTGTGTAATAGTAATACTATTCACGTCACTATTTTACTATTCAAAAAAATTAAAAAAATTAAAAATGATTAAAAAAATAAAAAATTCTAAAAATCATAAAAATTTTATTTTCTTTCTTTTCTTCTTTAAAATATTTATTTTGCTAGTCTTAGGTTTAGTTTTAGGTTTTTGCCCTAGAAATAAAATTTCATAAAATTTTATATTAGGTTTTCCATAACACTTAATAAATAAATTGTGTTTTTGTGAAAAGTATTTTTTAAGAAAGTTTTGTTCGGGGGTTGGTATTAGTTCGAAATTCCTGCCCATAGCCAGTTCACTTTTGAAGATTCTTCTAACACCAGTCATTCCAAGAACGTTGTTCTGTCAAGGAGATTGGTTTTTAATGAGCTTTAGCATCGCCAATCTTCCTTGGCGACATTCTTGAAAAATATAATTCGCAAATTCCACAAAATCAACAAGGCAGATACTTTTTATTCACTACTTTATTCTCCCTGAGTAAAGAAAAATTTAGTATCTGTCTATAAAATTTTGTAAATATTTAAACAATTTATATGTCAATTTGGTTTCATGAGTCTAAAAGTCATAGATTAGTTAGGAAAAGCTTAGAACCACGATGAGAAATTATTTGCAACCGCCCCATGAATCCACTCTATCATGTTTGGTTTTTCCTCTTAATGCCTATCACTTTAGGTTTAAACCTAGAATGATCAACTTGCTTCCTAATTTTTATGGCTTAGAATCTAAAAACCCATATTTGCACCTTAGAGAGTTTGAAGATGTTTGTGCTACCTTCACTGACCAGGAAGTTTCAAATGAAATTGCTAAGCTTAATCTTTTTCCTTTTTCTTTAAAAGACAAAGCTAAAACTTGGCTTACCTCTTTAAAGCCTAGGTCAAGAGGTGCATGGCAAGAAATGCAAATTGAGTTTCTAAAAAAATTCTTTCCAACACATAAGACCAATGCTTTGAAAAAATAAATTCAAAATTTTTCCCAAAATGTTAAGGAAGTTTATTTCCAATGTTGGGAACGATTTAAAGATTTGTTGAATTCTTGGCCACATCATGCTTTTGAAAAATGGCGTTCCATTAGTTTCTTTTATGAAGGTTTAACTCATGAAACCCATCAATTTATTGAAACAATGTGTAATGGAGAATTCCTTAATAAAGAACCTGACGAAGTATTAGATTTTCTTGATAACTTAGCTGAAAACTCGCAATATTGGCAACATAGTAATTTTGAAGGCTCAATTAGATCTAATCTTGCTAATGCCCAAAAAGGTGTCCATCAACTTAGTCAAGAAAATAACTTAAATGCTAGAATTGCATATTTGGCTAAAAAGATTGAAGCCATGGAACGTAGAAATGTCCAAGAACCCAAAATTGAAATTTTTGTGTAGTGTTTGCCAAACTCTAGAACACTCAACTTATGAATGCCCAATTTTTAAGGAAGAGTCTCATGAACAGGTAAATTGCACAAATCAATTAGACCCACCTAGAAAGCCATTTCTATCCTCACATTTTGACACATACAATTCACCGTGGAGAAACCATCCCAATGTCAGTTGGAGAAATGATCAACCATAACAGCAATATCAATCACCACCACCACTTCCACCATAAAATTCTCAAGGTCGTCCACCATTTCCACAACAATCTCAAAATCCACAATTTCCATCAAATGCTCAAAATTTTCAAAGGCCTCCATAAAATTTTTCTGAAAATCTCCAATCTCGAGTCAAAACTCTTGAAGACACTTTGCAAGCTTTCATTTAAGCTCAAAAATCATTCATTCAAAAACAGGAAGTTCATAACACTCGCACTTCTCAAGACATTCATGAAATTAAAGAAAACTATTTCTAAACTCACTTATTCCCTTCGCATTCAAGAAAAAGGCAAATTTCCTGCTCAACCTGTACAGTATCCATCTGTAAATGAAGTTGCTTCCTCTAGTTCACAATCACAACAAAAAAACTATTAATTTTGTCACAACTCTTCGAAGTGGAAAAGCTGTTGATAAAACTAATTTTTTAAAAGATCAGAAGGTTAATTCAACTTTGAAAAGTGATGCTAAAATTAATAGTGATGAGGAAAATTCTGAAAAAAGAAAAGAGTGTTTCGAAAGTGAAATTTGTTCCAAAGTGCCATTTCCTCAAGCTTTACTTTCAAAAGAGAAGTTTGACAAAAATGCTAAAATTTTTGAACTGTTCAAACAAGACAAAATTAACATTCCACTTTTAGATGCAATCAAACAAGTCCCATCTTATACTAAATTTTTGAAAGATTGTTGTACAATTAAAAGAAAGCATAATGCGACTAAAACTGCAGTTTTAGCTGAGAATGTTAGTTCTATCATTTAACATGATTCATCATTGAAATACAAAGATCCTAGTTGTCCTACAATTTCTTGTATCATAGGAAATACTCAAATTAAACATGCTTTGTTGGACCTTGGTGCTAGTGTCAACCTTTTACCTTATTCTATTTGTCAACAATTAGGTTTAGGTGAACTAAAACCAACTTCTGTCACACTTCTGTTAGCTGATCGATTTGTAAAAATTTCGAGAGGTGTTGTTGAGGATGTGTTAGTCCAAATTGATAAATTTTACTACGTAGTAGATTTTATTGTTTTAGATACACAACCTGTCATAAATTCAAATATTCAAATTTCTGTCATTTTAAGTCGTTCATTTCTTGCAACTTCTAATGCTTTAATTAATTGTAGAAATGGAATACTAAAATTGTCTTTTGAGAATATGACTTCAGAATTCAACATTTTTAACATGGCACAATCACCCTCTGGAAAGTGTAAAGTGAACTTTGTTGAGAGTAGTACTTCTGGAACGTTTGTTGATCCTTTGGTTGATTTGGCTAATTCTTTTGATTCGAGTGTTCCACCCAAAGTTGATAACTATCATGTGAATATTTTTGTTGACCAACCTCCTGAAGTTGAAAATTTAAGTTTGGAAGCTGAAAATGAAAATGAAGTATTTGACGAAGAACCTGAAGATGAGGTAATAGGTGACACTATAGATGATCTCATGTATGATCTTATGGATGTAGAAGAATTTCAGCAAAGGTTCTTTGCAGCAGCTGGCAACTTAACTTTTTGGGAGTGTTATCTTTTGAGAAGGTTCAGAGCAAATCTTCCAACAGTCATCAACATTGACGATTCTAACTCCGAATCTGAAACTAAAATCATAGTTATAGATTAATGTTTATATTTATGTTTTTGTTTTTGTATGTTGTATCTTTACTCTCTTTGTTTTTCCTAAAAATCATAAAAATAATTTCAAAAATTCATTAAAATGGTAGAAATTATGGAGGTTATAATCAACAAGATTAGTTGATACTTTTCTATCAACGGCCTCTAGAAACGCATTTTAATGAAATGATTTTCAATGAATTTTTTTGAATTTTAAACTTTTATAAATTATTAAAAAAAACATAAAAATTAAAAAACTCAAAAACACAAAAATATTTTCATTTCTGAGTAATCTATTTGGTTACTTTTCCTTAGCCCATTTTAGTTTAGCCCATTATCGTTGTGTATTATGTCACATGTGTCTGTAAAGTCTTCCTTGTGTCTAAACAGTAATTCACCCTTTGTCTATAAAATTCGTTACTGTGCATTTAAGCTAAAAAATCTTTGTTCTTTCTCTATCTAAATTTCTCGTTTTCTTTCTAACTCTCGAATTATCTCGTCTTCTTGCTAAAATTCCTAGAAATTCTTCAAAACACTTTCAAAGTTCTTCGATCTTTCAAACACTTTTTCTAGAAAATCTTTAATCTCCTTTTCTTTTGCTTCCACAAAAATCTCCCCAACTCTCTCTCAAATTCTCTTTCAAAGCTTTCAATTCACTCTCAAGAATCTCTCAATTTCTTAATCTTGGATCTTAAATATGAGCACTTAAAGAAATATTTCCCTTCACTTTCTCAAAGAGAAATTAAAAAGAAGTATAAAACTAGAGTCACTCGTCTTTGGGTACTTTTACGTTTTAAACTTCCTACTAATATTAAGATTTACATAAAAGGTCTTGTTCGTCCAAGTGATGTTAATAATGTAGGTTTGCCTGGTATGGGTACAAGTCTACGTGCTAAAAAAAGAAGAGCTCGTTGTATGGAATCAAAATGTCATAAATGTTCTCGTCAAACTTGTTCTGCAAAATGTCCCTCACTTGGTTTTGTACCTAGAAATAGGGAAGATAAAATTCAATTCTGTAAAAATGGTCTTAGGAATGAAAACTTAGAAGATCTCTGAGTTTCTCTTGAGTCCCATCCAAGTGGATACATTTGGGGGGCTATGAAACAACTCTGGCCTCAATTTCATGCAGAAAAGAAACATCTTGGGAATCTAATGATAAAAGACCCAACTGTTTAGTTTGCTAGAATGTTAAATGGAAAGCAAACTCAAAATCCTTCTACTTTAGAACAAGGTTTGTAAAGTATTTTTCTTTGTTTCTTTGTGTGTTTGTCTCTTAAAAAAATTAAAAAAAAAACTGCTGAAAATTTATTCAAGATATGATCATAGTTTTAATGAAAAATCATCAGAACGGCTAAGTAATGGAATTTCTGGAAATGCGTTTTGATGAACAAAAGTTTTCTTTAACTCATTCTCAAATAAAATTTCATCAACAAAAAGATTTTTGTTTTGTGTAATTTTACAGTAGTTGTTGTGTTTGAACTGTTTATCTTTTAATAATAATATTTTGACTTTTCTTCTTTTGTCAGATGCATAATTTTCTTTGGTAGGTATCTTGTGTGTCGTGTAAGATAAGCTTTGCTTCGATTTTTAAAATTTAGTCCTATTCGTCAAAAGTTGTACAGTAAAGTCTAGTTTGTCAAAAGGTAAATAATTTTGTCAGATAAAAATTTTCAAAAAGTTCTGCTGTTGTGTCACATTTATCTATCTATCCTTATCTATCATTGTAGCTGTATTTACTTAATTGTACCTAACATTCTTCTTAGGTGTGTATAAAACCCTTTTAGTTTTTAAGTTTTTCTCAGAGCAGATTTGTAAGATAGAGTCAGTTTTAAAAATAATAATAAAAAAAGAGTCTTAGTATTAGTAATTATTATGGATTCCTCGTCCCAGTCGTCTCTAAAGTTCAACAATGTTTGTGTGTTTTGTGGTTCTAAATTAGGAAAGGGTATTGATTACATAGAAGCTGCATTTTATTTAGGTTATGTCTTAGCTAAGAAAAAGATAAATCTTGCCTATGGAGGAGGTAGTCTGGGTTTAATGGGTACTGTTGCTGCTGGAAGTCGTTCTAGAGGTACCAGAGCTTTAGGTATTATTCCAGGTGTCTTTGCTCAAAGTCGTTTATGTGGTCCTACTATTGGTGTTGAAAAAATAGTCGCATGTATCCCTGAGCGAATAAGAGACATGGAGTTTTCTTTTAATGCTTTCATTGTTTTACCTGGAGGTTTAGGAACTCTAGAAGAACTTTTTACCATTGCTAGTTAGAAATTGTTAGGACTACACTCTAAACCTGTTGGTTTGTTAAATATAATTGGTTACTTTAACAGTTTGCTTAGTTTTTTAGATCGTGCTGTGGAACAACGGTTTCTTGAGGAGTCAAGATGAAAGATTTTTATCTCTGCCCCTACTGTAGAGGAATTGCTTGAAAAAATTCAAGTTATTGATCCGAAGCGGACACTACAACATCAAAGTTCTACGGAAAACACAAATGAGATTTGGATCTTTCTCTCTAAACTCTATCTCTTTTAGTTTTGCCTACAGCATCATTGTTTATGTTTTTGTTTTTGTGTTTGTCTTTGAATAACTGCTCTTATAAATATATGTTGTTACTCTTTCTACTTAATCTTATTAAACATTGGGAACAGTGTTCAATTAAGGTTGCGGGGAGAGGGTTGTGTCAATTTTTTTTGTGATTGAATCTGTGACTAGTTTTAAAAACCAAGCGAAAAAAATAAATAAAAAGTGTGCTGTTTGTAAGATTTTAAGATTCATGTGTTCCTAGGTCGAGATGGCTGAGTGAAGGATTTATCTTGAAACGCGTCTCGATAATGATCCAAAAATAAAGTCCTTTGTGTTTGTAAATTTTCATCTTTGCATTTTTCTCCTTGTGTGGCATGCAAGTTTGAATATGGCTGAGGTAAGGAATACTTAATATTCTTAAAACGCATCTTCACCTTGGTAGAAATAGCTAAGTAATAAAGTGACTAGCATTCTTGAAACGTATTTCTACATGATTGTAAAAACTGTGTGTTTGCGTTGCATTTAATTATTTAAAAAAATAAATAAAATTTAAAAAAATTAAAAAATCTAAAAATATTTTCATTGATTTGCCTCCTATCCAATGGTGATATCAAGATTATATCATTTTCATGACTTAAGGTAAATTTTAAATATTATTTAAGTTTATGTTAGTTTCTTTAGTTTAACTTATATTTAGGTTGAAATTTTCCCAAAATTTGAATACATAATCTTGCACTATGATTTGTTATATTAATTTAGAGATTGTTTATGTTAATATAATTTGGTTTATTTTTATAAAATCTTATAACTTGTTTAAATCCCTGTTGAGGCGAAATCCTAGATAACACTAAGTTATAGATATAATTTAGGCCATCTTTGGAACGTTTGGGCCTTTCAAGCCTAGCTAAAGATATTTTATATCCCTAGTTACCCCGTTGTGCTTAATGTTCTATTTTATTTGTTACCCACATATTTAGCCTAGCCTTCTTAATTCGTAATCCTTCTCTTTTACCCTTCACTTATAAGGCATTTGTTCTTTCAAGTGTAATCAGGTTTATGCCAATGTTATGAGAGGTTGGGATTGGTTAAGAATATCTGTTACATCTGTAAAATATGTAAGTTTATTGCAACTCTTCAGTTATTTTGTATTTCAATAAAAAAAAAGAAAAAAAAACAAAAAAAAGAAAAAAATGATTGAAAAAAAATTGAAAAAAAGAAAAAAAAAGTTAAATAAAAAGTGGTTGACAAAAGAAATTTCATTTCGAGTTTGGAATTGTAAACTTTGGGAATTAGATTGTACATTTTAAGGTTCAAAATTTTTGTAAGTGTCTTATGAGTGAATCAAGCCTCAAATATATCATTCATCCTACCTTTAACCCAAGTCTTACATTACAAATTGAATAAAGTCCTAAAGGTCTTTAACAATGTGTTATTCTACATTAGTGGAGAGAGGGATGAAAAACAAACTTATAAGAATTTATTTAAATAAATTAAGTTATATTAATGTAAATTTATATGGTTAATATGCATTGATTAGTAATAGAAATTCACACACACAGGGGAAAATTCATCTTAAATATACTCTAGAAATGAATTATAACTTAATTAATATTTATATTTTTACTTTGAGACATGAATATGAAATAAACCCTGAGGAAAATTAGTGAGGAATCACTAGCTTTTCAAAAAAAAAAAAAAACCTTTTATCTGTTTTAAGTGTTATTGCTTTAATTGTTTGGGACGAACAATAAGCTGGTTGGAGGGTGTGATGAGACTTAAAAAATACACTTTTCTTAACGTTAAAATCAATTATTTTGCATTAATATTTCTCATAAGACTCCTTAATTACAACAATTTAGTGATAAACAGTATTTTAGCATCTTAGTGTGAAAACGTGTTTAAAAATGTGTTTTTATTGTGTTTTTATATTTAATAATATTTTTAGTAATTTTTAGAGTCATTTTGGTGTGTTAAATATATGTTTAATTTGTGAATAATTAAAACTGTAAAAATAGTATTGTGTGATTTTATTTTGAGTCTTAACGTATTTGATAGTGTGTTTTAAGTTTGTAAATATGTCTTACTATATTTTTAGTAATTTCTAAAAATATTTTCAAGTTATAAAAATTATATTTGTGCTAAACCAAAAAAGACTGAAAATTTTAGAAGTTTTTATCTATTTTTAATTAATTTTGTGTGTATTAATGTAAAACAAAATTTTTTAATATTTTTGTAAATATTATGTTTATAAAATAATTAATTTTAGTGTGTTTGTGAATCTTAAATTTAAAATCTGGAGGAAAAACGGAGCAAAACAGTGCAAAAATGGACAAAATCAGATATCAAATGCATCAAAGATACAAAAGAAAATTCGAATTTGAATTTAAAGGGACACGTGGCGAGTTTCTGGCCCTTGGATTAGCCGCCGAATTGATCCCAGCCGTCTGTGTGTCAAGTGTCAGCCATTGTGTCTACCGAGTCTCAATAGTACGGTCCACATGTCGAAATATGATTGGCGCGTGCAAAACACGCGCCGACAAGTCACACGCGTGTCATAGGGTAGTTTAGACAGCTTCGGATCATGTGCAATCATGTCCACTATTCTCGTCCTTTTGTCCGTCAGTCTACATACTCTGACTAATCCAACAGTGTACATTTGTTGTCCCAATGGTCCCACTGGGCCCATTTTATTCAGTGAATTCTAGCCTTTGGATCACGAAATTAACGGTCCAGATCGCGCCTGTTTCAATACTGCCAGCCGCCAAGAAGCAAGGGATTTTGAACGAATTCTCAGATGATGAAGAAGGGAATCTCACGTGAAAAAAAGGGGAAAATTTTAGATATTTTGATCCAAATTTTTCAACAAAGCCACAGTAAAAAAAATTATAAAAAATAGATAAATAGTAGTTTTTAGGCTCTATAAATGCCGGGCCTTTGATGCCCGGTTCTACAATTCCTCCCTTACGCAGTGAAAAACACTACTGTCTAAATAGTTAGTCTTTTATATTCGTTGTTATTTCGGTTTTTAGTCTAGTTTCTTGTAAAATATTTCTCAGTTTATGTTGTAAAAATTATGTTCAATAATATAAGTTGTATTTTATTAAATATGATTTTCAAAATACCTTTTTAGCTGAGGGGAGAGGGAAAAATTCTAGCAAAATTACCTTAAATATTTTTTGTTTTTCTTAGTTTTCTAAACAGTTGTAATGCCAAAATATTTTCTTAGAAAACTTAGGATTTCAATATTTTCTTAGCTAGAATTCTGCCAAAATTATAGTTTTGATTTATCGACGATATAGACTGGCACAGATAATGCTTGGGAGGACCTTAATTACTCATAGACAGAGAATAGCTCGATAAATGCTTAACTTACTATCTTGGTTGTTATTTTAGTTAAGTTATGTTGAAATGCTGCCTATTTATTATGTTGTATTTTTGCTATATTATAGACATGGAATGACACAGTAAATGCTTGATAACTCTTGATTTATTGTTGACATAGGATGGTATATTATTCACAAAATATATTTACAATATTTACACATTTTTACAGCATTTTTCATACTTTGTTTTTGATAATTTGAAACTTTAATGACAAGAAATGTAGACAAAATTAAAATGAAACTTTAACAATAAGTGCAGATAATTTAAAATAACTTGAGCAAAGTAATAACGACAATTCAAAGAAATAAAACAGCAATAATAACAAGGCTGAAGTTTAAAGGTTTCGTTCTAACAATTATCTTAAATATATTTTAATTTTTATTTTTATTTATTATCTTAAAAAGTTAATATAATATATGTATTGGAACTGCATAAATCCTTCTCTCTGGGTTCGACTTTAGATTCACCTAGTAAGTATTACTTGAGATAACCTTATACTTGGGATTAATTTAGAATGCGATAATAGACGTGAGATCAAACCTCCATGACAGGTCTTCATCCTCTATCACCACCCATCTCAAGCAAGATGATGAGTTAACCAAGAAAGCCTCTACGATGTCGTCGTCGATGGTGTTGTTGAATGAGATTAAGGTAGACGTCTGAAGCCTAAACCAAATCCATAGCTTAAAGTAAAGAGAATTTACACATGGTACCTTTTCATGAACATTCTTCATCAACATTGCCCTATTCGTTTTCACTTTTCAATGCTGCCCCTTTAATGTTTATTTTATTTTATTTTTAATTTAATTTATAAATTGACATTTTTGTCCCCAAATTATAAACAATATCAAAAAAAGAAAACCCTAACACATTTAGGGTCTGTTTGGTAAATAGATTCGAATTAGTTATTTGATTTAAGTTATGTGATTTGAATTATTACTTGAGTTACTAATTTGAATTCTTATTTGAATTAACATTTGTAATTTAGTATGGAATAGAATTAGAATTTGTATTTGAAGAGATAGTGGAAATTATTTTTTGATTTATTGACAAATCTAATAAAATTTTAACGTTAATGATCTTAAAAAATATGCAATATGGATCTTAATTTATTCATCTCTTTATTAGGAACAGAATGAAAAAAGAATTATCTCATTTGGATATCAAATGAAGAAGTTATGATTTTTTTCTCAAATATAGGAGAGAGAATTTCAGCTTTTACTGTAACGAAGATATTCAAGTATCAAAAATTTAAGAAGGGTCAGAATTTTAAAAACCTGTATTCTTAATACTGAAAGAATTTACATTTTAAAAAAAATAAATAAATATCTAAAAAATTATTAATATTTAAATTTAAATTTAAATATATTAAATTTAAAAAATTATAAAACAAACATGCCTTAATGTCTCTCTTTACTTTAACCCCCTTCTCTCAATCCTCCTCTCTCTCCCCCTCTTATCTTTGCACCCGTCTTCCTTCTCTGCCTAAAAATACAGCAAGTTTTTAACGAGCTGATTTACTAGCATTAAGCAAAAGAATTGTGTCAATGACTTGTTTTCAGCTTCAGATTTGTGCATTTGTCTTTACAGTACCAAAGAATGCAAGAATATATTTAGACTTTGAAAATGAGTAGAAAAGTCATGTAAAGTCATATTTTATGGTTAAATTGTCGATTCTTCTGTAACCTGTGATGTTCCAGCTATTCGACATCTCGACGACTGCGGATCCTAGTTATGTCATCTCTCTGATTCGGAAGTTGTTACCTGCATATTTGACTGGCAAGCAAGAGCTATGTGCTGAGAACTCTGGAGAGAGTGTGGCCTCTATATCTAGGCTTGGAGTAACTTGCTCATCGGAACATGTATCGGAGAGCATGAACCTCGTCGATGATCCTCTTGAACTTGCTCATCGAGATAGAGTGAGTAATGAAACAAATTGTCAGGGAGTTGGGCAACCTGATCATGATATGTCAGCGAAAGAAGAAGCCTGGGCAGAGTATGGTTGCATTTTGTGGGATCTAGCTGCCAGTAAGACTCATGCAGAGCCGATGGTATATGGATTTTTCTTAGTTTATTTATCTTAGTTTAAAGTGATGGACTTTTTTTTTTTTTCTTTTTTTTTTCCTTTTTTCTTTATAGTTTACTAATTCTTAGAAATAGATACTTCATTGTCCTTGTTGATATGGGCTCCTCATAGAAGCGGTAAAAAGTCCACTACCGACAATTAAACTGTTAGTTAGAAAGAGTAGTTACTATTTAGCACAAGGGCCATTGCACTGAATAGAAATTTTCAGAGCAGTGTTGTAACTTGCTTTGACATAGATGTAACGGTGTTAAAGTTCTGTCAAAATTCTCGCATGCTTTTTGTATGGTTTACCAGATTCACATTCAACATTGTGCAGGTGGAAAACCTCCTGCTTGAAGTGCTTTCAGCAAATCTTATGATTCAGCAATCTGTGTGTGCCACTGTAAGCAAATTTACTGTTATTGCAAGGATCCTCTTGGATATTCAATCAATATATACACCCCCTTCTGGTTTCTTTCCTTGTGTTATTTTCTATGTTGTTGTTTAGAGATGTAGATGCGTTAGTCATTGGATGCGCTTAATAATTTTATGTACCTAGCTATAATTGATTTTTTGTTGCTTCAGGAGATTAATATTGAAATTATCAGAAACCTTGCTTGCCATGAAGTTCCCATGAGACATATAGTCTCTACAAATGGACTGATTGAATTGATTGTGAATCAATTGTTTTTAGATGATGCTCAATGCCCATGTGAAGCATTCCAGTAAACTGATATCTAACTTTCCTTTGACATATTATTCTTCATTACTGCTGATGTTCTCACTTAGAAGTGTATAATCTCAATATGTGATGAAATTGTGCTGTAATTAGGCTGTTTGTATGTGACTACGAGGTAAATATTATTATTTTTTTCGATTGTCACTTTCTTTTTCTTGTTAAATATTCTTAAATTCTTTTTAGTGCTTCGGGAAGAAAAGTTTATCTCATCCGGTATCGGTCTTTTATGCTAACCTTTCCTTGCATAACTAATAATCTGCCAAAATTCAGTGCTTATTTCTATATTCCTTACTTTGCTGGAAGTTTGTACACATATTATATATGCATTGCTACTTTCTCAAGCCGTGAAGTTCCTAACGACTCCAGTTCACTAAGGCCTGATACTATATTATATTTTTGTGCAGTATCACACGTATTTTGTTGCTTAGAACATCATATGCTTTGCTACTTTCATGCTTTATACACTCCTTATGTTTAAAATTCTCGACAGAGTATTAAGTTTGCATTCTAAGTAGTGAGCATATTGTATGGGCTGCAGCTCACAATCTGAGCACGTTCTGTCTCATATTTTAGGAATTGCTGAAACTAGCCTGCATCCACAGCTTATAGCAAAGGTGTCAAAATTCATCTGTGCAGTTTTTGCTTATGAAGAGTAAAATTTTGAACTTTAAACTATCATGCTCGTAAATGTAAAAGATGAGATTCCATATTTTGTTATTGTGTTTTGACAATTTTTTCAGTCAGGTGGAAATAAAATCAATGTTTGACTTCTCTATGAAAATATCTATTAGGGTATGGTTTTTTATTTGTCAAACAGCTGGTCAGTTAACTAAAGTAGGATGAATGAAATTTCATAGACGTTAAGACTTTTGGGTGTTATGGTAATTTCAGCAATTTTCTTCTCTTGGTTATTCAAGGAGTTTGAAGTTTGTGCTTCACATCCTGCGTCTTGTTTTACTTTTCCAAATGCCAGCTAACTTGTCTATGAGGTTGGCTTGTAGAATAAATTGAACACTGCATATGCCATCGTGCTTATAGTCTAAGTGCCAAAGGATTGCTTATCATACAGTCACTGCGTTTATCAGCGAGTCAAATCTACTCCAATAAAGACACATCAGATTTTTTATTCCATGAAATGGAACTTGTGAATGTAATGAAGCTTTCCTTTTTGGGAACAGAGTGTCGATCTATTATTAGCCATCAGTGAAAGTTCACAGGAAGTTGTGCATGTTCTCATTTCACCTTTGATGAAGATGAGTTTACCAAGTCTTTTGACCAGTCTCTTGGCTTGTGAGATCAGTCTTCTGACAAAGGAAAGAGTTTCTGAAAGGTCTACTTAAAAAGCTGTAAATAGGAATATGAGTTTGATTTGCATTTTCTGCATAGACTAGAGATGCTAAAATCAGGGAACAAATTTGGTAACCTAATTTATTTTTCTGGATCAAATAACCTCTTGTTTTCCTTCTTTATTTTTGCTTTTTATGCAGGCAGTCGATTCTTGATGTAATTCTCCATGCAATTGAAGCAATTTCTATTATGGATGGTCATTCTCAGGAGATCTCTTCAAACAAAGAGCTTTTTCATCTGATTTGCGAGCTAGTCAAATTGCAGGACAAAGTTGAGGTACACTGTAGGTCACAAGAAAATGCGGTTACATTTTTCAGTGTACTTTTATGCATCTTTTGTTCATGAAACTATTGGTGGTGCTGTTTCATTTTATGTTTACAGTTAGTGCTCTTGTTTAGCTCTTGACAGTCTTAATTGAAGTAGTTACCTGCTCTATGCAGAGTTTTCGGAACTACTTGCCCTTAACTTCCTCTTTGCTGCTCACAATCTAGTTATTATTTGCTGTTTTACGCATGACGCTATGGAACTATTTTCGAGTGCAGATTGCCAACTCTTGTGTCATGGTTGCAGTTGTAATTGCGAATATTTTGTCTGACGTAGAATATTTAGCTTCGAAGATGTCGCATGGTAGGTTGCTCCTGTTGTCACAGTCACGTGTCTATTTGCGATTGGGTCATTTATTTAGCTCTTGTTATTGAGAAGTAACATTTCGGACGACGCATCCAGGTTTCACTTTCTTGCAGGGTCTGCTTGATATTTTTCCTTTTGCTTCGGATGATTTAGAAGCGAGAGGTGCACTCTGGAACATCATGGCAAGGTTTTTTTTTTTTTTTTTTTTTTTTCATATTTGCGAAAATCAGATGAGTCCAACAACTCTGCATCAGTATGTTTCTGTCCTGTATCCTTAAATTTATTAAATATGCACTACGGATGCTACGAGGTTCTAATTTTTCATTAGATCAAATAGCTTTTGTGCCCTTTACTAATGAGATTGGGGCAAGAGGAAAATATCAGCTCTGGAGCCAAAAAGGCGGTTAGGATCCTGCTTCTGAGACTACAATGCAGCCAATGGTTGCAAAATCTGCCCTGCCCCGCGCCATTGGCATCACCTCTTGGCATTTAATGGCAATGTATTACCACTTCTAGGTACTGCACTTCTTTGGAGGCCGAGAATGGTGGTGTAGCATGACAAGCCGATCAGAATACTCCTATTCATATATATATATATATATTTATATATATTACCTGGTATGTTTTCTAAATCAGTTCAGGAAAAAAATTGTGTTTAGCCCTGCCACTTAGGGAATGTTGTTGTTGGTTTTTTGTTTTTTGCTTTTTTGTTTTTGTTTTTGTTTTTTTGCGACTTCAAGATTTTAAGGGCCACATCGTGCAGGTCGTGATCTTAATCATACGAAGCACAAGTCATACCGAAACTAAGAAACTAAAAGCTTATATTCATAAAGGGAGGACAAACCTATCACAATGTAAACTATAAACTATCCAGCAAAACAACCTATTCTATATATAATGACCGAATTAGCCACTCTCTAATCGACTAAAAGAAGGTAAATATTCAAGACTAGGGAGAAAACTGAAAAAAAAAAAAAAAAAAAAAGCTAAGCGAGACTAGTGGTGGTTTTTGCAGTAGTCTAGGCAGTGGGTGTAGAAATCATTCCATTTTTCGGTGCTGCATTTGCTTCGAACATCGACAAGGGTGGCACAGCAGGACGAACTGATCACACCATTGTCATAATGGTAGTTACTCATCTCAGGCAAGCATGGGATTAGGCGAAGCATGTCGGGACAACCATTAAATGGTGGTGGTGGTGGAGTCGTTGTATTACCGCCATTAGATGGAGATGCTGGTGGTGGTGGAGTTGCAACATTGCCTCCATCATGCGATGGGGATGGTGGTGGAGTCGCTGAATTTGCAATGCAACTCTCCTCGCCTTCGACAAACCACCAAGGGCGGAGTGGGCGTGGACAATTGTCGGAGACATCAGAAATTCTGGAGCAACAAGCGGAGCTAATAGGACGCCTGAGACTGAGGAAGCTGAATATATCACCCATGCATGGTGTAAGACGTACGAGCTGACCCGGACAATTTTCTATTTGAGACTCCACGCATGGCATGATTAGTGAAGTACTCACTGTAAAAAACACAAACAAAATGGAAAGGCTCTTCATCTTTACGTAGAAAATTTTAATTTCAGCGATGATAAAAGAAATTGATATGGAAAAGTATTTGTTATTAATCGCCTTATATAGAGCTAGTGGGACATATGAGAATAACATTGATCTCAAATTTTTTGTATTTATTTTCAAAAATTTTAATTTTAAATTGTAGTTAAGAGATTATAATCTATTATATTATTTGGTGATCATAAGATATCCACAAGATAAGAGTTTCCGTACTTAAGAAAAATAAAATATAGCTATGAAAATCTTATCTCGCATAGCGTAGTGGAGATCTTAAATTCAACCAAAATTTTGAATTAAAATCACAATACTACGAGCTTTTACCTTATTATATATTTGTGTCTATCTTTGATATCTTTGAAGTAAACCAATCTTGTAGTAGAGTTTAGTTCAATTCAAAATTTGAGTCCAAATATTATAAATTTATATTGGATTCTATCTCATTTTCATCTATAGGAGATATTAAGTTTTAAAAGTGTATACTTGAAAATTAAAATTTAAGCTATAGTAGTGCTATACCACAATTAAAAAAATTTAAGTGCACCACCTTGCCCCTGTACATACGAATTAACATTTGTGCATAAATTTTTGCTTGCGAGTAGCGAAAGCACTTAACATGAAGATATAAGATTAAAGTTTTAAAAAAAAAATTAAGATATGCGAGAGTAACAAAAGATATATTAAATTTGAAAACGTACAATTAATTAATTAGAGGATTAGAATACAAAATCTTGTTTAACATTTGAAGAGTTAAATTGTAAAAAAAGGGAATGAGAATAGTATTATCGAATGAGAGTTTTTCTTTTACTGTAATTATCGAATCAAAATAATTGCAATAGTAGAACTATATATTTTTTTTTAAAAAAAGGGGTAAAACTATATAAAATATTTCATGGAAGTTTCAAAATTAATTGAAATCTTTTTCTTTTTCAATGTATCAATTGATTGCTTATCTCGAGTTTATCTCATAATATTTTCATTAAAAAAAAAAAGAATTCTTGTCATACAGCACTATATAAATGCATTAATAACAAAAAAGTACTAATAAATTTATTTCCTTCATATTTTGTTATATGATTCGTGTCTTTATTCACATGAACTTAGAACTTAAATTTCATATTATTTAAATTCACGTTTCATATAAATTCTATTACTAGTTCTTGGATACTGTTAATACAGGGATAGCTAAAATTAGTTCTAACCAACTTCCCTCAAAACTATCCTAATATATAATAAATTCTTAAATTTATTGCTTTCAATTGAACATCTCATCAAAAACATTCTGAATATATTCTAACAATTGAACGGGAAAGGAATTGCCATAATAGATTACTTAGATAATTATTAGTTCACTCCATTTAAAAAAAATGAATGTTTACATTTTAGTATTCCATAATTACTTTTTTTGTAATCACATCTCAAATAAATACACAACGGTTGCTAATTTAATCAAATAAAGCTACGTATTGTTGTGCTTTTATTTACTAATTCTTGTCTTTTATGTACCTTGTCAGTCACAAGGGATTAAAATCACTACAAGAAAAACTACATTTGACGGCATATTATTTACGACATATAGTTTTTAAATGTCGTTGAAAAGTACATACAACGACATCTCCAACAAAGATGTAGTTAATAACATTTGAAATAATAATTAACGATATCTATATAGACATCGTATTAAAGGTCTCCTTTTAACAACAATAGTTTAGTGTCGTTAAATTATTTAACGACAAGTAGGAGATGTTGTCAATGCCTTGGAGATTCTACGA
>CAMOHE010029610.1:0-22755 GCA_946598075.1 Artocarpus hirsutus | reverse complement strand
TTAAAGGATGTGATGATACGATTGCTTTTGAAAGAACGCACACGAATGAACCCTACTTGAAAGGTTTAAATAAACTTTAATAAATAAGGTAAAATTGGAAAAACAGATATTAAATTTCATTAAGATCCAATGTAGGTTTTTTATTTATTTTTTTTTTGTACAAGAGAAGAGAAGAAAGAATGCCATCATTTTCAACCATTTATATGATTAATCAATGATATATGTGTAAGTAACATATCAATTTTTATTAAAAATTTAACATCATTATTAATGGAGTAATTTATTATAGATTTATAAGTTTAGGTTGTAAGTTTTTAAAATTAAAAATTAAAAGTGTAATTTGAAAATGTGCAATAGGAACATGGACAATTGTGAAAAAAAGTAAGCATTTTCTTAGTTTTAAAGTTTATCTTACTTATTTTTTTAGTACATTAACATTTTATAAAATATAACAACGATATTTTTGACATTTTAAAAAATTTATCTATGGAACAAGTTCTTTTTTTTCTTTACTCTTTTAATAAACATAAGAGTTTTTTTTTTTTTTGGTCCAGTCTTAAATCCAACAATTGGACCAAAAACAACATCTTCATGGCTACCATTTGTTGTCAAAAGTTATTAATATAATAGGATAGTGACATATCAATTTAGTGGGAAATAAAACTTGGTTGTGTTAGAAGGGATAGATGATATGTTTAAGCCTAAATATTGTCGTTAAATTTAGTTGAGAAGTGAAATGATACTTTTTCATGCTAGCCCAAGAATGATTACCCAATAGGGTAAAATGGGTTTTTAAAAACTTTTTTCAAATAATTGAAAAATTAGAGCAAATCATAAAATAAAAAAGATAAGAGAGCTCTAACAGATAAAGAATACAAATCACTAAATGAGCTAAACTAAGAAACTTACCAAAATATCACAAATATGCAAATAATTAAGCTAACAAATATCACCAAAAGAACCAACACCTGGCTGGTTCAGTTGGTAGGGGATTGTTCCGCTTAAGCAAGCGACTCGAGTTCGAGTCCTTGTAAACGCAGTTGCCAGTGTTAAGAGACTCTTGTTGCCTTCAGGTCTCTCTATTGGTCGGCTTCGGATTAGTCGGATAAACCCCTATGGGAGTTTAGGGCCCTTTATATAAAGGGTTCGTGCCTTCCGTGGTGGGCTCTAGAAATCGAGTGGTGTGGATCACCACCATAAAAAAATATATATATCACCAAGAGAATAAGAAGGGAGAAAAAATTACAAACGCTATTTATAGTTGTTTGGTAATATGACTCTTGCCGCTTTCGAGTCTTTTTATTTGTCAGCTTTAGATTAGTCGGATAAACCCCATGAAAGTTAAGGGTCCTTTATATAAAGGGTTCATGCCTCCTGTGATGGGCTTTAGAAATCGGGTGGTGTGGATCACCACCACCAAAAAAAAAATATCACCAAGAGAATTAATCAATCAAATAAAATTTGCAAAAATGAAAAAGAAGGAAGAAAAAATTACAAACACTATTTATAATTGTTTGGTAATATGCCTACATTGACTATCACTGATTGACACTCAACTCGGCCTCTTCTACTATCTTGATCGACTTTCGACATGATGACACCTTGTACATTTTGAAAAATGAGTACGCAACGGAATTTTAAAATTTTTAATAAAAACTTTTTTTTACAAAACGAGTTAGATATGTTATATGCAATAAATTAACAATAGATATTCGTACCTCTTGTAGACTAGAAACCTCACTTCTGACCAAACCAAAATCAACAAAGAGATAATATAAGCCTAAAATTTAGTGGATTAACAGTTTCGAGTATTATTTTAAATAATGATTTTTATTTGAAACTTTGAGTTCTACGGATGAGATTTTTTTAAAAAAAAAACTTTTGGTGTTATTTGTTTGGAGTACTTTTGGGACTAAATTGATTCAAATTTGGATTCAAGTATTAAAAATCATTTAGATACGTATTTGTTTCTTCCAAAATTCAAGTCCTTTGAGTATTAAGAATTCAAGTTTTCAGAGTTTTGCTCTCCTCTTCAACTTTGATACTTAGATATCTCTGCTACAATAAAAACTGAAATTCTCTCTTCTATATTTAAGGGAAAAAAAACATAACTTCTTCATTTGATATCTAATTAAGATAATTATTTTTTCATTATGTTTCTAGTGAAGAGAGGAATAATTAAGATCCATATTGCATTTTTTTTAGGACCATTAACGTTAAGATTTTATTAGATTTGCTAATAAATCAAAAATTATTTTTACTACCTCTCCAAACACTATTTCATATTTAAATTAAAACTTAAATGCACATCCAAACGTCAATTCAGATAACAATTCAAATTACTAACTCAAATCCTAATTCAAATCACACTAACTCAAATCAAATCACTAATTCATATTTATTTACCAAACAAACCCTTAATAGTTTTCAATTTGACACCAATTAAGCTATCATAAAAACCCGATACAATAGAGTCCTAGTACTATGATGCTAGTCATGGGTCTATCGCTCGTTTTAGTTTAAAAGACCGCTCAGGTCATAGTTCATCGGTATAGTATATATGACATCATAAACTCATTTCCGGGCTTAATGGGCGTAAAACTAATTACGAGCCCATTAAATGGATTTAGAATATGGCTAATTAGAAATTTAATTAAGAATCATGAATTTAAGAAATGATTAATTTAGTACATTAAGAACATATAGATTTAGTGACGCTAGATAATTAATTAATTATTGTTAAATTAATTAATTATCAATCTTGATATGAACAAATGGCAATTAAGGAAAAATTTAAATATTATGAGGATTTAAAAATGTAGTTAATCCTTGTAATATAAATAGTGAATTTTATGAAAAAAGAAATTTGATCTAAAAGAGTGATCAAATTCTTACGGTTATGCTAAAATTAAAAATGGCATAAAATAGATTATTCTTACACACTCTTAATGGGTGTCGTATACAGAATCATTCTCTACGGAAGATAAAGAATTTCAAGTAAACTGAGATACATACTACAGGGAAGCAGGTAAGTAGAAATCTCGCCTACAGTATGAATAGTTTTTAAATAAAATTGTTTTTACATGATTATGAGATGCATGTTCAATAATATGCCCTGCCATAATTCTATTACGACATATTTATTATGATGTGTAAAAATCTTGTTAGGACATGAAGGATGTGTGATGTATGCTGTATTAAAATATACTATTTATGCACTTTCAACTAAGCATGTTTTTCGTATAGGTTATTATGTTATGTAGTAACATGTCATACTGCATATACATAATAAGAAAAGTGAAACTAAGTAAGATAAGTTAAGGGTGTCGTACCAACCTCTCGACCTACGGCGAGGCTTAAATGTTAAAAGCTTATGGTGTTGTTAGGACTTTGCAAATCCTAGTGGCCGAAATACAATTCATGATCTCGGTGTTGTTAGACCTCAGGGACCTTGACTTCCCAAAGATCGCGCTCAATCAATGCGATCACCTGGGCCCAAAGAATAAGATAAGATAAAACCTAAATAATTAAGCATAAAACAGGTCAATAAGTAAGCATAAAATGATCATACATTGTTTTATTAAATGATCTTCAAATTATTTTGTGAGTTGAATTTCCTACTTGCCGAGCGAAAGCTCATTTATGTATTTCATGTTGTAAGTAAGGAACCTGTCAACATCACTTGATTGGACAGTGGCGAGTGGCGAGTCAATGCTAGAGATGAGAATAGATATCGCTCACGCAAAAATGTATTTTCTGCATTATATTGTCTTCTATAAAATTTGTATGTATGGAAAATTAAGTAGTATTACATTATGAGCTTTAGAGACTGAGGTTATAGTCATTCGACCTTAGATTTTAGAAAAAAAAAAAAAGAGAGAGAGAAAGAAAAAGGATTTAAGACTTTCAACAAGAAACATATATCTTAATTTTGTACGAAAAATGTATCAAATATACATAAATTTTCTAATAGAAAATTATAGTAATAAATAGTTTTATAAACATTTTCAAAGCATCATTTTTAATTAAGAAAAGTATTAAAAGAAAAATTTTTGGAGAAATTATCACTATAGTTTTTAAAAGATTAAGATTTAAGGAATTTATATGTTAGTTTTAAGATAATAATTTGTAAGAAAAAATTATGATGATTTTAAGGAGGTTTTAAAGTATTTAAATTAGGTATTTATAGGGATATTTAATTTAGAATTGTTTTAGAAATATTTTCATTTAATTAAGGAATGCTTTAAAGGAAGTAATTTTTTTAAATAATTACATTTACGCTTAAAAGAAAAGTTTTAAAGAATTATTATTATTATTATTATTTACGTTTTAAGAAATTAAGGTATGAAGTATGTAAAGAATTAAGTTTTGGAAAATTATGATTATATTAAAACATAACAATTATAATTACGTTATTAGCACGTTTTAGGATTCAATATTATTATGTTAGAATTATGGAATTAAGTTATAAGAAATGATTATTATTTCTTTTAAAGTTATATGTTAAGGATTTAATATCAAGATTTCATTTAAAAAAATTATTCTATAAATTTAAGTACTTTACGTTAATGCATGTTAAGAATAGGATTATGTAGTTGAGTAATGGCTGGATAAGTAGGGTCATTACACTCCCTAAGAGCTATTCTTTAATATCACGAATTTTAGCTCTAAGGCTTCTCAAATTGTTGGAAGGTGAATCACCGGAAGAAG
The DNA here is from genome assembly GCA_946598075.1 of Artocarpus hirsutus. NCBI lineage: Eukaryota > Viridiplantae > Streptophyta > Magnoliopsida > Rosales > Moraceae > Artocarpus > Artocarpus hirsutus. The sequence goes on along the minus strand of CAMOHE010029610.1, from coordinate 18,045 downwards.
AGCTGTATGACGTGTGACCACCTATACTCCGATCTTTAATAGAGAATAGCAAATAAGACCAGCTAGTTGAGGCTCTTCTAGAACGTTCTTCTCTATACGAATTCGAGCCTACTTCGATATAGAAAAGGTTAGTAAGATCTATCATTAATTTATTTATATAGCATGTCTAACTTGTGTTTTGGAAAATAATCCGATTTAAAATTTTTAAAATTCTACTACGCACTCATTTTCCAACACCATCACCTAAGAAAATACTTCCTATCACTTTCCTAGAAGATTTTGAGGCACAAATACAAGTCTAAAATCACTCAACTTTGGATTCTCATGTGTCTTGGCATCCCCAGCGATGTGCGGATGCTGATCAAAGACCTTATGTTAAAATCTATCAAAAACTTGATAGCAACACGTATGTGCTTGTCACATGACTTGATTTTCAAGGGACATAGTGATAAAACCACATAATTTATATTATTATAAAAAAATTTATTTAAAACAAAAAATGAACTAAGGAAAAAAATTAGATACACACAATAGAGGGGAGGCCAACAACAAACTTTGGGAATGGACAGTTAAAAGGCCATATGAGGGGAGCACATGACATTGTCGTTGTTGCCATTCAAATATTTCTAGCCTCCAAGGATGATGTAATTTAGTTGCTTTTAAATATGGTTTTCACGGCGTCTGATTAAGAATTCTAGTTTGCATGCCATTGACAAGCATTGGTGAGATCTTTCTCATCTCCAACAATGTCGATTTGGTTCAGAGAGGCATCGGATGGGTTCAAAAGGGCTAGGGTGATGGAGGGGTTGCTGAAGACAATAGCAAAGAACCTGAGCATTTTTGTCTGCCATTGAAGTCTTTCTTTCTTCTCTTTTTTTTTTTTTTTTGGTTGGTGGTGGGGGGGTTGGTTGGGGTGGAGGGTGGGGTTGGGGATTTATGGCTGAAGAAGAAAGAAAAAGAGAAGTTCCAAATAGGTTTTTGTTGATGCTATGATTGATTCATCAATCATCATCATGTCTTTAAAATCTTTCACCAAACAAGCTTCTAAGTAAAAGAGATTACCCACACCTCCATTTCCCTTTTGAGTCATGAAGTCCTTGCAGTGTTTTTTAAAGTGTCTAGTCCTTCCATAAAAGAAGCATTTAAGCTTCTTAAATGGCCTATCTATTAAACTTAAATGGCCTATTTTTCTCAATGCCCCTAAAATATAGCCTAACTTGACCCTTATATTTGGGTTGGAGAAGAGATAGGGCAAATAACTATAAGACTATAGTGTAAAACCAATATATAGCATGCTTTGGGATGCAGTTAGGATTGCAAATCTATAATTTCAACTAATTTTTTATTTAAATTTTGTGAGAAAAAACACTTATAGTAAAAGTTTGTTGAACTAGTAGGATGTTTGACAATAGTTAGTACTCATAGTTTCAACCGTGAAGAGTGTAAAGCTCTCGCATGCTACAATGTAAATCAAAAATATGCTACAATATTAGGGTATTAAGCTCTCACATACTACATAATTTATAGTTCTAACTATATTCCCAAACACTCCATACATTTTGTAGTTGTAATTGTGTTCTTGAACGCTTTATTAATAAGATTTTTTTCATGCCGTCCCAAAATTTAAAATCTAAAAAAACTTGAAAAAGAATAATTAATGCTTTGTTTGTTTTTGTTCTTAAAATTTTTACAAATGTTTTCTCACATTTTTCAATACAAAAAATTTAAAAACACTCTTAATATAAATCTTAAAAATATATATTTTTTAAAATAAAAATATTTTCACTTACTTTTAAAACAATACTAAAAGGCTTTAAAAAGACAACCAGAAGTTAGAAAGAACAAATAAAAAAATAAAAAACTCCCGCCAAAATATAATGCCTAATGTCATTTCCCTCCACAGCGCCACCTGCAGTAGCCGGTAAAAAAAAATAATAAAAAATAACCCACTCACAACCCCATTCATAAACGTGCCACAACATCCATTTTCCAAACGACAAGAACGCCGTCCAGGTCCAGAGACAGAGAGAGAGAGAGAGAGAGAGAGGAAAAGAGCCCTTTTTTTGGTTACTCTACGCGTTTCGGTTTCCCGGTCGCCGGTGCCACCAAGCGTCGCTCTCTAGGGTTTTGCCTTTTTCCCGGTCGATGAAGGATTTCCAATCTAGGGTTACGATTAGTCCATCAGTATCAGTACCAGCACCGGTTCCCAGAAGATGAGTGCTGTCAACATAACGAACGTTGCCGTTTTGGACAACCCAGCCGCCTTTCTCAACCCCTTCCAGTTCGAAATCTCCTACGAGTGCTTGACTCCTCTCAAAGATGGTAATTCTTTTCTTTTCTTTTCTTTCCTTTCCCTTTCCTTTCCTTTAATCTTGAATTATTTTTAGATGTTGATTTGGGATTATAATTTAACTGAAGAGTTCAGAAGCAGATACGCGAAAATCCTGATTCTACTGATCATCAGAATGAATTTGAAATCTGAAATTCAAGTGGTTGGAAATTTATGATTTGTGAACTGTAATCGGATTTTTAGCCTTAATTCCAGGTGTTGCATATGATATCTTGTTCATAAGCTCTAAATTTATGTACTTTATTACTTAATGGAATTGTGTACTTTATTCTTAGCTATAGGTTCTGAAATCATGTACCTAACTAAAAATTTAGGGCTTTAGATTGTTTTGTGTGTGCGTGTGTGGGTTTTTTTTTTTTTGGGTGGGGGTTAGTTTTAGGGTTTTTTAGGTCTCAGTTCAATTTTCTCTTCTATATTTTCCCCTTTACAGTAATCACAATTTAATGTTTTTACACCCTTTACCTTTTTTATTTTGTAATGTTATAAAGAAGGTAAGAGTTAAGTTTGCCACTATGTTTAATTTGTTTCTAAATGAAATGAAATTCAGACTGAGAAGCTTCCTTTTCCATTCTTCTTGATTTTCGTATCATTTTTTTTCATTTGTTCACATGGACGACTTCTGCATATTTGAGCTTCCATGCCTTCATTTTTAGACAAATTTAAGCTATTATTCCATCTTTAGATCGTTTAACCCTAGGGGTGGAGTCTTCGGTTTGAACAAGAATGACCCATGATTCTAGGCTATCTTTCTTATTGCGCTTGGTATGGATTCCCCCCTCTAATCTCTTCATCTTTGGAGATATTAAAATTGTGGTTTTTTGTGGAAAATCCTTCACCCAATCATTCCTTCCTCTTTTTTCTCCTGTTAAAATCCTCCCACTAATTCTGTCTTTCCTATTAAACAAGCTTTTATGGGAGTTTTGAGTCATGATAATGTAGTGTGTGTCTATACACCATTAACTTTTATCCAAACATGTTGGAATAAACTATGTCGAGGCAGTTTCTTCGTTGGCCTCATGGTGCCTCTCAATTGTTCTTTTTAATCCCTTGTTCCCTTTACTTATGCCATTGGTTGATTATAGCTTGAATAACAGCTGTATCTTTCATAGACCGTGGATTAGTGACTATTGAACAGGGAGGAACATTTACTTTGATGACGGGGAGTTAGGAAGTGAGTGTTATGTTTTCAGAGGAGTTTACTAAAAGCATTCTTAGAAAAATCTTGATTGTTGTATTACTCCAATTCGTCATCACCAGTTCTTATATTTAGGAAAGAAAAATGATTAATATAGTGTGTTTATAGCTGAAGAATGAAGGATTTAAAAGCCAATACTTGGCTTTGCATTGATGACGTGATTTTGAAGTTACCTTGAAGTACAGAAGACACTTGAGTATTTGTAATATATTTAGATGAAGCAAACTGGATGCTTATTTCTGTTTAAATTTTCGCATTTTTAAAATCTCTTTGGTTCAATGGATTGAATAAGATATTGATATGTCAAGTTTTGATAGCCTTGACATCATATGATCTTAAACTTATTTCAGATTTGGAGTGGAAACTCACATACGTTGGATCTGCAGAGGATGAGACATATGACCAACTCTTAGAGAGTGTTCTTGTTGGTCCTGTCAACGTTGGCAACTACCGGTTTGTCCTCCAGGTAATTTTTATGAACCTTCGTGCCTACTCCTAAACCTGGCTTGACGTGCCAGTTGCTTATGCATTATGGAAATGATATTTAAGTTATTTATGTTCCAAATCTCTTGCAGGCAGACCCACCAGACCCATCAAAAATCCGAGAGGAAGACATTATTGGTGTTACTGTACTGCTACTAACTTGTTCCTACCTGGGACAAGAGTTTGTTAGAGTGGGCTACTACGTGAACAATGAATATGATGATGAACAACTGAGGGAGGAACCGCCACCAAAGGTTTTGATTGATAGGGTCCAGAGAAACATTTTAGCCGACAAACCAAGGGTCACAAAGTTCCCAATCAATTTTCATCCCGAGAACAATGAGCATGAGGAGCAGCCTCATGATGAAAATGAGGAGCAACCCCTTCCTTCCCCTGATCACAATGAAGGTGAAGAACAGTCTCCTCCGTCGCCCAATCATGCCACTGAAACCAACGGCTCTGGCGAAGAAACACCCTCTTTGCCTTTATCATCTTTAGCATGACAAGCAGCGGTTTTCTGATGAAGTGGCTAAACAACAGTTGTGCATGTTTGACATAATGACATTGGGAATCGTTTCAGATAGTTCCGGCTCTCCAAATTTTAAAAGTCTCCATCGTCCGCCATTTGCTAAATACTTCGTTGACTAATACACTTTGGAGCACCGAGTGGAACGTGTTATCCCATAATTTTCTCTGTGGATCCATAGCATAATGCAGGGTTGAATATTTTCTAATGTCCCATGTGATTGTCTCAAAATTTTGTGTTCTAAAGTTTCCTTGTTTGGACTTGCACATGTTTCAATCTTATCGGAATGTTATAACGCTGACTTTACCAAGCAAGAACTCAAGGTCTTTGACATGAAGTTAAATTGGAAAAAAGCGTGCAACCTTTTAGCAGCAATGTTTAACACTGCGATAAATTACATATTTGGTGAAAGCATTTGGATGGTCTAAACATTCATTGTTTACACATCTATTCATTTGGCTTGCTTAGCATGTATTGAGAAACTATAGATCCGTAACAATGGAACAACAGACCTTCATTTTTGAAGTAATTTGTAGAACTTGTTTCGGGATCTGCTATACGTTTTCTTTGGCTAGAAAAGGTGATCTGCTTGTACTAGCTTGTGTTTCCCAACCTCTTTTCGTCGAGTTCTCCACCGCAACTGCATACCAATTTCTTTATTCACAATTAAATTTTTTGCTCTCTCAGGAGGTGTGTTTAATTCATTGCTGAATGCTGGTAGGATTGGATGAAGGAAGCAAACTTTCTGTTTCATTGCCGATAGCTCTGCCAGCTTCTTGCACTTTACGTACAGCTTTCAATGCCTGAAAAAGAAAAAAACTACACCGTTTTGAATATGAATTTTCAAAACAGATACTCGAACAAAAAAAAAAAAAAAAAATATATAGAAATAAATTTGTTGGTTATGCTGAAGGCCATGAAAGCAACATTAAGCCCCATGAGCTTGAAGAGTGGTACAGGAACATTAAGCAACATTAAGCAATACATGTACCTCTTCGTCCCAATTAGTGCATGCAATTACAGCGATAAGAGCCACAACTTGAACAGAAAGTCCACATATTATCCCAATCCAAAGCCCCTGCCAATGAGTCTTAACTACTTTAACCACAACATCAACACCTAAGACTGAGTCTGAGAGAGAGAGAGAAACCCACCATGCCTCCAATATGGAAGAAGAAAGCGAAGAGCACAGCTGAAGGAATCGCCACAACATAGTAAGCCCCAAGATTTATGAATGCACAGAGCTTTTGCCATCCACATCCTCTAGCAGCACCTACAATTATAGCCAGACATAAAATTACCATAAGAAAATCATAAACTTAAACACAGTCAAACAAGTTGGAGAATTTTGTAGCAGGCTAAAAAAAAAAGATCCTACTGGTACTACACAGTTTTGCGCCGTTAAGTCTTCACAAGGTTTGGTCATATTTGCACATTGTTTTGTTTTTGATGCAGCAACGTAATTGAACTTTTAGAAATACTTAAAAGAGTATTTGCACAATAGTTGCACCTGAAAGCACACATTGAAATCCATCCAAGAAATCAGATAGTGCAAGCAGTGGCATTATTTTGGCAACATATGCAATCACTTCTCTCTCATTGCTAAAGAGCTTTCCCCAAACATGGCGTGCTAAAATTGTCACTATTCCTACAAGGACACCCTCTGATAAAGCCACCACAATGGCAACAACTAAAGCCAATCGGGCTTGTTGCGGCTGCCCAGCACCCAATTCGTTGGACACCCTTGTACTGTAAACACAGAATCAGATGAGCTAAGTACTGTTTTATTGTACAATCACTGCAATTTATCATCATGTCAAAGCGGCATGTTAAAGAAAAATTGATAAAGCAAAGAATATGAGTGCAGTAGAGAAGTCACAGACCTTATGGCTCCGCCAAGTCCAACAGAGATCATGTATACCATCCACATTGTGTTCACGCTAGAACACATAAATATGACATTCAAAGAATGATTTCAGAAGAAATACAAATGATTGGTGTAGTAAATTTGCAGAATGCTAATATGAAAAAGATAACGAATACCTTATTGATAACACTGATGTCTCTAGCTTTGGGTTTCTGAGAAGACCAGATAAGAGAACAACCATCTCAAATGACCAATATTCGAAGCTGTCGACCAAGGTTTTTTTTTGAAGTTAGTTACGGAATGGAAGCTGAGAAATTGTTAACGATCTTTTCATATCGGAGCTTCTGATACTTACCATATCATCACCGCTGAAGGAATGGCAAGTCTCATAAAGCTAAAAAAATCATGCAAGGCATCTTTTGAAAACCCTGCCCAAGTATGGCTGCAAGCAGCAGAAAATTTCACATAAATTGCCAACAAAAACACATTAAACCAATAGGAAATGTTATTTGCCAAGGCGGCTCCTCTTATCCCAAGACCAAATTTATAGATAAGAAGCCAACAAACAATGGTGTGGAGAAGAGCTGTGATCCCAGAACTTATCATCATAGGGAAGACAATGTTCTGTGTTTGTAAGAATCTGTTTAGGCATTGAAGCAGGCCGAAGGCGTACAGGCTTGGGATCATCCAACGGTTGAAAGTTCCTGCCCCAGTAGATATGTCGTGGTCTTGATGCAGTGAAATGAGAATGGTGCTTGTGTAAAACCAAATAACTGATAGGGGAATGCTTATGGCCAACAGTGTTAGCACCGCTCTTTGCATGTGAATTCCGAGTAGTTTGTACTGTTTGGCTCCATAGGCTTGTCCACACAGAGTCTCCAAGGCACTAGCCATTCCTAACTTTTAGAAGATGTTTACGAAGGAAATTCAGAGAAGCTTGAAGTAACAATCTTTTGGACTATAAAACAAAAGCAATAACAAAACTCCCAAGTTTTAAACAGAACTAAAATGGCTGATTCCTTCAAAATCCTTGTTTTTTTCCTTGAAGCAAGACAGTCTTATCTATATTGTAAACAACAAATTTTCATGACAACATTCTCTTATAATTCTATATGTGAAAAAATCACACTAGAAAAGCTTATAAGTCGTTTATATTCTTATGTTTTTCCTTAAAATATGACACATTTATCTCAACTATGTTGAAATATCACAATCTTAAGGACAGAAACCTGCTTTGCTATTTCTTTCAAGGCCTTCAAGAAATAAAAGAGTCCTAGGCTTTGTCAAGCAGGCTTGGCATGTATTTTAAGAAGTGTTTAGAAACATCCCACTTACCAAAACACTGAAACCAGTCACTGAAGCAAATGAAGTGGCCAAAGAAGCACTGGAAAGAGGCAATTCCCCCAGATGACCATTGAACATGACAGATATCAACTGTATGCTATTTTGCAGAATGCTAATCACTATAAGAGGCCCTGCTAGTCCTAGTTGTTGTCTTGCTTCGCCGAGAACATCTAATCCGAGAAAACAACCTTGTTGGCATGCTTCTGAACCAATTACATGGTTGTTTCTATGGTTTTCACCATGAGCAGATTCTGGACCCAAACTTTCTCCTCCTTCCATCCCGATAAGACAACTTGTTTTCTTCCTGTGATTTTCTTTAAGAAAACAGGACATGTAAAAATAAAATGTTGCAAGAGTCCAATAATAGTCGCAAAATATGAAATAAAGATGAAAGGGTTGAGCGGTGCCCAACACAACAACTCATGATGGAGCGGGCCCAGTTTCCGGACAAGCTAATAGCACCATTTGAACATATGTCTTGTCGGACGACATACACTGGACACTAGGATTTGATTTCCATAGTCTTATAAATAACACATCAAAAAAAAAAAAAAAAAAAAGAAGCTTATATCTGAATGGCAAACTCAATTTTATCTAATGGGTCATTAACTAGTTCTAGTTTTTCTTTTTCTACTAGAACTTGTTCCTTGACTACAAATATAAGGATCGTTCAAATACAACGGATAAACATATAAGCATTTTTTTTCTTGCATTGAGAAAGCAGACTGAAATTATTTTTGATTACTTTGATCAAACTATTGATATGAACTTTTTGCAGAAATTTTCTTTACCTCAAGCGGGGAAGTTAGACTGATCAGATTCTGCGGATTTGCTAATATTCTTAGCTATGGAAGTTGAAGAAAGAGATGACAGATTTGCAAATATTTCGTTTTTTAAGTATATTATATATTTCATTTTAGTAATTTCCATAGACTAGATCCAGCATAAAAAGGAAAAAAAAAAAAAAATGAAAAAGTCGTGTAGAACATTGGGATGTAATCCTTTATTTTATTTGGTATATGAAAAAACCTCTTTCCGGGAAAATGCCCTGAAAGGAAAATGAAAGCATTTTCGTTGTCGTTTACCAAAAAAGCCGCTTTGCCGCAGCCTGTCAAATCGGACTTGGACTGACTGGGTGGGGGAGCAGAGGCCAAGTGGGCATAATTTTTTTATTTTTTATTCATACAAATTCTTTTTAATTTTTTTTTAATTTTTATATATATTCTTTCATAAGGAAAAAAATATACGTATAGTGTAATCCTAAATTAATCTAATTAAGAAGTATTAATTCTAATTGGCTTCCTCTCTTTCTTTTTAAAAAAATTCTAATTATTTTAAGAAAAGAAAAAGTATAATTTTACTATTTATTAGGGCCATCAAAATTACAAGTTTTTCGCTCGCTTCATTCACTATCATTTAAGTCCAAAATTTTATGTTAAATTTATAAATGTGGCTCGGCAAAATTCATTTTTTTTCTTTAATGCGGAATATTATGTTATTTGCCCCTATGCTTTCCACATGTATATAAGATAAAAGCAGAAAGACAGACAAACACATGTAACGTCCATAAACAGGACTCTTCCTCTCTCCCTCTCTCTCTCTCTCTCTCTCAAAAAGTCTAGTCAAGAAAGATCCCAAATACCATATTAGAATTAGGAACTGAGTGATTCCAATGGAAGAAGTGGGAGACAAACCAGAAAGAAGCATGGAGGACAACCTGCTACCACTATTGCCAAAACAAAGAGAAGAAAAACAAGAAATGGAAACAAAAATTAGCTCAATTAGTAGTAGTGCTTCTAGTACTAGTGCTTTAACATGGGGCGTTTTGCTTGAAGAAGTGAAGAGAGTGGGATTCATAGCAGCACCGCTTGTGGCTGTGATTCTGTCCCAGTACTTGTTGCAGGTCATTTCCATGATGATGGTTGGCCACCTTGGCGAGCTTTCCCTCTCTAGCGCCGCCTTAGCCATTTCTCTCTCTGGAGTCACCGGCTTTAGTGTTCTTGTGAGTTCCGTTGTTGATATAATTTCTCTTTCTTCTTCTTCTTAATTTTGTCTTTCTCTGTGCGTGCAGATTTTCCTTTTGTACTTTTCTTCAGGATTCCGAGCGCAAATGATTTGTTTTCGATGATCTTGTGATCATATGAGCGTGTGTGATACACTGGTTCTGCCTTCTCGTGGACAAGGATTTTTAATACCAACGGCCTTAAGTTTTAAGATTTTTTTTTTTTGTATTTTAAAAATCATAATTTTATTTTATCAACTTTTAAAATCTTTTATTTTTTCATTAAACTTTTAAAAATTATTATTTTACTTCTTAAACTTTTAAACTTTTTCACTTTAATTTTTAAATTTTTGATTTTTTGTTTATATAGATAGAATTAAACCTACATAATTTATATATAGGAGTAATAAGATCTCATTTTTAGTTTTATAAGTAACTTATATAGGCTTAATTTTGTCTATTTAAATAAAAAAAGTGAAGAGATTTAAAAATTTAAAATAAAATGATGATTTTTATAGATGATTTTTATAGTTTGATAAGCAAAGTGAGAATTGTAAAAGTTTAGGAGATACAATATTGATTTTTAAAAATTTAAAAAACAAAATAAAAGACACATTAAAATGGAAGGATTATTGCTGTTAATAATTTTTTTATAAATAAATTTATGTTGTTTTATTATTTTTTTCCTATATTTTGACGCGGATCACTTTTTACAATGCTGAATTGCTTGTCGCCCACGCCGTGCAAAGGAGCATGGCTCCTCAACCACCGCTGTCGTGTTGCACATGAGTGCTATGAATGTTTGAACAGTCTTTTTTTTTTTTTTTCATCTTTGAATAAATATTTAATGCTTGACCTCGAGACTTAAATTAGTGTCTCAAAATGTTTATTAATTTGTCGTTTTGACTTTAATACTTTAATGTAGACACCTACAATGATGTTGGTGATGGATCATGCCTTTTAATGTTCATGTGTTGCTAATGTTTTTTGAATACTTTGAATAAGAAAATAAAATAAAATGTGAAATGATATAATAAAAATAGATACTCAAATCACTTGTCCAATTTCAATTTCAGTGTTTAAAATGGTGTCTTAATTAACCACATCATGTCACGTTATTTAATAATTTGAAATGCTTTTTTATTTTTTATTTTTTTTGACTTTATATGCTTTAATTTTTGAGTTTATTAAATGACATGGTATAATGTAATTGGTTGAATACCAATTAAGACACTAAACCTTAGATAAGTGATTTGAATCCATAAGAATAGAGGGTCAATCGAATCCATGTAAATATTTTTTCGCACATGAAGCGACATGGCTTTTTTATTGTACATGGACCACATGCATTCTAAAATTAATGTGGGATCAAGATGGTGTCAGAAAAAATAATTAGAAGAGGTGAAGACGTAAGTAAATAAACGAGGTGACGGGCAAAATTAATTTTAGGAGGTACGAAATACAATTTTAGAGGATGCATATAACTTTTATAGAATTTGATACACTATTTATAAGAAAAAAGTTCACGTGGGCGGCCTGCCACTCTCGCCCCTACGTGGCTCTACCCCTGTGTGAGATGTAGAACAAACCAATTAAGTTTACCAAGTTAATTTTAGTAAATTGATTCTAACTTGCAAATCAACTGTCGCTAACTAGGTTCTGTAATTTGTCTGTTTCTAAACAGTTAGGAATGGCTAGTGCACTTGAAACTATATGTGGGCAAGCCTATGGAGCTGAGCAATATCAGAAACTTGGCCTTCAAACTTGCACTGCAGTATTTTCATTGTCCTTGGTTTGCCTTCCTGTGTCTTTGATTTGGATCTACATGGGAAAGTTACTTGTTTTGATTGGTCAAGACCCTCTTATTTCTCGTGAAGCTGGCAGATTCACAATTTGGCTTATTCCTGCTCTCTTTGCTTATGCAACTCTTCAACCGCTTATTAAATATTTTCAGACACAGAGTTTGATAACTCCAATGTTCATAAGCTCTTGTGCTACCCTTTGTTTCCACATTCCTCTAAGTTGGGTTTTGGTATTCAAGTCTGGACTCGAAAACCTTGGAGGTGCATTGGCAATTAGTATTTCCTATTGGTTGAATGTGATTTTACTTGTATTGTACGTGAAGTTCTCTCCTTCCTGTGCAAAAACTCGGGTTCCGATTTCTATGGAGCTTTTCCAGGGCATCCGAGAATTCTTTCGCTTTGCCATCCCTTCTGCAGTCATGACATGGTAACTTATTTCTCCCTTATTTTCTGAACTATTCTTCCATGATTCTTCTTTCCCTCTCCTCTATCTTATCTTTTATTTCTTTCTTTATTTATTTTATGCTGGTATTTATAGCCTTGAATGGTGGTCATTTGAGCTGCTTGTTCTGATGTCCGGGCTCTTACCAAACCCACAGCTTGAAACCTCAGTTCTCTCTGTGTGGTGGGTTTTCTGCTGCTAAAATTTTTGATTTGTTTTCAGAAAATTATTCCTTTAATTGAAATGTCACGAATTCTAATTTGTTTGCCTATGACAGCCTAAATACCATTGCAACATTATACACAATACCGTACGGGCTAGGTGCAGCAGGAAGGTATGCCCTTTTCTTTTACTTCGGAACGCAGTGGATACGCAATAAGAAATGCATTTATTTATCTTGATCCTACAACGTAAATTGTTCAAACTTGATGCGTAAACATATATGTACATCAATGTGACTCCATGTCTGATTCACAACAGCACCAGAGTCTCAAACGAACTAGGAGCTGGAAACGCGCAAGCTGCTCGGATTGCAACCTTTGCAGTAATGTCTATAACAATCATAGAGACAAGTATAATAAGCACAGCACTGTTTGCCAGCCGCCGAGTTTTTGGTTACAGTTTTAGCGATGAGAGGGAAGTTGTGGACTATGTCACAGAAATGGCTCCTCTGGTTTGTGTATCTGTTGTGCTAGACAGCATACAAGGGGTCCTTTCAGGTTAGTGCATAACTTGTCTATCTTTATCCCGTCAGTAAAATACAAATTTTTTTTAATTAATTTATATTTTTTGCTGTTTTTTTTTAATTAAAATTGTATTCAGGTATTGCTAGAGGATGTGGGTGGCAGCATATAGGGGCTTTTATAAACCTTGGGGCATTTTACCTTTGTGGAATTCCAATGGCTGCAATTTTGGGTTTCTGGGTCAAGCTTAGAGGAAAGGGCCTCTGGATTGGCATACAATCTGGTGCTTTTATGCAAGTACTTCTGCTTTCTCTTGTGACTAGTTGCACAAACTGGGAAAAACAGGTCTACCCTCCATCTCAATTCTTCTCCTCATTGTCAATCCCAAACTCCATAACCAAAATACGCTATAAATCTTAATCGATCCTTACTGATCCAAATAGTACTTCTTAATATTCTAAACTATGTTTCTTAGAAATTTAATGGAACACATTTCCCACTAATACAAATGAATATGCAAGAAAAATATGTGATTGTGGATGGTTGGATTAGAAGCCCCATAGAAATAGTAACTTATGTTACAAAAAGTAATTTAATTTGCATATTTTTTCAAAAGTTAACGCATTTGTTGTGTTGATGTTTCAGGCAAGAAAGGCAAGGGAGAGGATATTTGAGCATAGATCTCTCAGAAGTGGATTGGAGGACTGAGAAGAGCTACATTAGAATTTTATGATGAACCTATTTTTCTTGTATACGGTTGGAAGGAGAAAATTTTGCTTTAACTAAGAGAAAACTAGTACTAGCTTTTGGGGAAGTTTGCCAAAATAATTATACCAGAATAGTGAAAATAGCAAAATGATCCTTTTGATTTTTACACTGAGCAACCCACTTGGAGTGGTCCCGTTAAGCTATTTATTTATATATTTATTTATTTTAAAGTGATTTCGCAATGAGCCTATTTTCGTTTCCCAAGTGATTGCCGGTTTTATTTATTATTATTATGAGGGGAATACTACAATAAGACTGCCTAGCAGGTCTTCTTAATAACACTCTTTTCTTTTTTTAATAAGATTTATTTTTAACCGTTCGATTCAAATTCAATGGTATAAAATAATATTCAAATAAAGCAAAAATAGGTCTGACCACACCTAAAAACTATCTTTTTCCAATCAAATAATTACCCAAGAAAATGGAAAAATAAAAAAACGTTTCTTCTCCGGCTCTGTCAAAAAAAAAAAAGGAACTCCGGCTCAGGCAGCCCCGCCTCCACGCCGTCCTCGTCTCCACCCTTTCCTCTCTGGATCCGGCAACCACGGTGGCCACAAGCAACATCGCGACAGGCTCGCAAACACAGCGACTCAAGAACAAAACTTTCAAATGCAGAAAGTTTACTGAAAGATCTATTATGCATCTATGCATTTACAATCTTTCTTGTTTGGTTTCTTTCCTAATTTTCTTTTAAAAGGAACAAATGGCAAAAGAAACAAAATTTAGAAAATTTGATTTTGGCAACAAACTCGGCATCTTTGTCAGAATATGAACATTAAGAGACTCCAAAATTTTCATTCATAGCCATTTTTTCCCACTAAACAAAAGAAAAGGAAGTGCAATTTAGAAAATTGAAAGTTACACATACTCTATAGAAAGAGAGGGGAAGAGAGAGAAAGACCTTTTGGATGCCAGAGCCATGAAGGGCGGAGAGGCGGAGGCAGCAACGCCGACGAAGAGGGCGGTGACGGCGAAGGCCTTGAGGGGCATGAGGTTGGAGCGTCCAGCATAGTCTTTTCTGAAGGATGCTATGCCCCAACCTTATTGGGCGGCGCTGGCCACTGCTCACCATCTCCAGTGAGTGTGGGTCTTATTCCCAATCAAGCTTTCAGGTCGCCGGAAACCACTCAGTGGTTGTTTTTTTTTATCCTTTTTTTTTTCAGATATAATATAGGGATTTGTTTAGGATTTTTTAATTTTTGGGTTTTGAAAAATACGGTGTCTTTGACCTCATTTAACGTTTGATAAGCTTATGTATTTCTAACCGTTGGATGATGAACTGCTGGCCAATACAAGTCTTACAGGGAAGAACTTTTAACGGGTCTATGGTAGAATCTCACTTTTTCAAGGGCAACAAAAAATTATCTCATTTGTCTTAATTTAAAAAAAAAAAATTCCCCAAAGCCTCCAAATTATTACACCCCCCGAGCACTTTAATCATTAAAATTGGCTTTAATCACTAAAATTGACCATTTAATAAGATGTTTGATAGGATGATTGGAACTATTTTTACTGTAGTATATAACAGTTTTTTTGTTGTTGTTGTTTTCTTGTCCTCACAATTAGGCGTTTGCTTGACGAGTCAAGAATCTTTCGCATGCCAAAATTTCAGTCCAAAATTTGGAAGAAAGGGATCTTTGGCCTGTAAATGAAAGTTTAGAACAGTGGCTGTTACAAATGGAAATTTTGGGAGCAAAGGTAGCTCACAAGGACTCGGTTTCACTTACCATGTTTTTGTTGTTGTTGTTGTTTTCCCTTCGTTCATGTTCACCGTTTACTATTGTCGCTTCCTTCGAATTGGTTGTCTTTTCTTTTCATTGTTGTTTTTAAGTGAGTGTTTTCCTTCTTTTGTAACGATTGCCATCGATCGGTGTCGTTTTAGATGTTTATTGTCGTCTTTACTATTTAAAAAAAACATATCTTTGGTTACTATAGATTTGAAGCAAAAACCCTGTTTTTAGTGGTAAAAAGTTCCTACTACCAAAAAATTGTAATGGATGAAAGTTGGTAGCTAAAATTTTTTGCCACAAAAATTCTTTTAGTAACTTAACATTCCGCTACCAAAAAAATAATTTAAAGATTTTTGCTACCAAATGATTATTTGGTTGTGAAACGATGACTTTTTTGCCACCAAATCTGTATTTTGTTGCAAAAAGACTCAGTTAGCAAATGAATTTTGGTAGCCCAATTCGTAAATTCGTAAGTTCGAAATGTGTATTTTTAAGAACAAAGCCTTGGAAGTAAGCATTGGTAGCCACAACTAATATGTTGCACAATTGTTTGCCTCCAACTTTAAGCATCTCCTTTCAAACATTTTTTATATCTGTAATTTAAGATCTATCACCTAGCATAAAACATAATAACTTTTTGAAGATATGATAAATGCGTTGGATGGTGAAACTTCTTCATATTCCTTCAATACTTGCACCTAATCCATGTATTCTTTAAGCTCTATATTCTCCTTCTCCTCAAATATCAACTAATTTTTTTGAACAAATTAAAGCCTCAACCATCAAAGTTTTTTTTATTTTTTTAAAGAGATTATGTAGTATAGTGTAGTGTGTATTAAAAGCAATAAAATGTGAAAAACTAAAAATTTAGAATCAAAGAGAAAAAGTCTTTATAAATCATGTTACTATAAATAAAGGTTTTTTTTTAAAAAATAAGATTATAAATTTACAATATATATAATAAATATCTTATATATATTTTTTATTGGGTGGGTTTGGAAACTCAATCCAAACCCACTTAATGAAAAATCAAATTGGGTAGCTTAATAGAAATTCTTACTTAGATTCTTTAGATTTGGATTATTTAGGATTTTATTAGGTGAGTTAAATCAGATTCATCAGATTGTCGGATTTTTTTGTTCACCTCTAGCAAAAAGCATCTTTTGCTACCAAAATTTTTTGATAGCAAAATTTTTGATAGGTAAGGGTCGGTTTCGTTATAGTGCGAAGCTAGTACTAGATGTTTTCTTAGCCTAGTTAAGGTCAGCAAATCATACTTTGGAATTCAAACTGCTTTTTTAAATTCAAAGTCTGTTTGTTTCTGCTAATGAATCAACGTCGATGTGTTGTTTTGTTTTGTGTTTGTTTGTTCTCCCTTTTGCCAGAACACATCACCTTGTCAGTTGTTATATATAATTTTACTTGAGTGTTTTGATAAATGGGTTTAAATTTTGAACTAAAAAAATATAGTATATTTTTGTTTTATATTATAATATGTGAGCCTTTTATATTGTTCACGCTTCAAACTTATCGATTTAAATTTACACACAAAATAGGCCAAGGGCAATTATAACTTCTGTGAAGCACTTAATTTTGTTTTTTGAAACACCTGAAATCTCGTGTTAAAAAAATTTGCAAAGACTAAAATATATTCAATTTTCTGGAGTGCATGATTTCCACTTCAAATTGATATCATGCTTATCACATTGTGCCCAATTATTCCAATTCAAGGGTTTATTCATTTGGAAAGAAAGGTCACTTCAAATTGATATCATGCTTCTCACATTCCACGCACATTATTCCAATTCAAGGGCTTATTCATTTGGAAAGGAAGGTTTTCCCTCCCCGTTGATTCGATAGGAAGAAAGTTGTTACCTATTATACCCTTAAAAAAATTACCTGTTATAAAAATCTCTTTAATTTAATGCGTATTAAGTGAGTAGAAAATTCAGTTTTTTTTTTCAATTTAGAAAATTTCGTATTTTTGACAAGCGTTAACAGGATTAAGAAAAAAAGAGTAAAAACTAGAATAAAGTTAACCTAAGAGTGCGTTTGGTTGGAGTATTTTTTTGGACTCAATGGACTCAAATTTAGATTCGAGGATCAAGAATCCTTTAAATACGATTTGTTTGCTTCAAAATCCGAATCAAATAAGTATTAAGAATTAAGTTTTCAGAGTTCTGACTCCACTAAATTATTGATACTTGGATATGTTTGTTACAATAAAAGTTGAAATTCTCTCTTTTATATTTGAGGGAAAAAAATCATAACTTCTTTATTTGATATCCAATTGAGATGATTCTTTTTTTATTGTGTTCCTTGTGAAAAGAGAAATAAATTAAGATACATATTGCATATTTTTTAAGATTATTAACATTAAGATTTTATTAGATTTGTTAATTGTAACGCCCCTAAGTGGGGGTTAACAGTTTTTATTAAACAAAATAAAGATTAGAAAATAAACACAAATCGTCAAAGTAATTTGCCCGGGACTTAAATGAAAACTCTTAAATTAAAATAAAAACATAATCAAATAAATAAACCACAGTTTAATGTAGCACCTTAAATTTTAATAATATACAACTGTCATCATCATCATTTCAACCCTCATCAAATCTTAATACAGTCACAGAAAGTAACAATAGATGCTTACATTATCATGAAGATCATTCTTTGCATTCAAAGCAATCTCAACGTAATATAGCTACAGAGCTTCTCCAACTATTTTTTTTGTAGCCACCTCACACTTAGTGAGTCCTGAAAAGATAAATATAACAGGGATGAGAGACAACATGCTCAGTAGGGAAAACCATTACTCACCTTAAGGTTTTATTCTTACCATATTAAACCTGC
>CAMOHE010029608.1:0-18526 GCA_946598075.1 Artocarpus hirsutus | reverse complement strand
GAAAATAAACGGGCAGAGTTCTGTCTCCTTTTTTCTGTACGTCTTTCTCCCTATGTTCCTGTATATCTGCTTGAAGCCAGCTCTCCGCCATATATATACTATGGAGTCGAAACGTGGTCTTTAACCGTCAGATGGGGTGGAGTAATGCTTCGCAGGTGAATGTGATAATGGGATACGTGTCGGTAGATGATTTGCTACAGAATCCACTACTTCCGCATATTCCTGTCCTGTACTGAACGTGCGTTAAACGTTGGAACGTGCCATCTGTCGAACCGATACGAGTGATCCAGTCGATCAATTCGTCAAACGATCTGGACGAGTGGTACTCTGAATGAATCGATAATCGGTTTGGGAAGTCATGAACACTCGAATCAAACAATCGATTCGATCATCCGACCCGTTCGAATAGCTCGATCACTTGTTGGGCCGACAGGGCCCACGGTCAATTTGGGCCTGTCCGAATTGTACCCCAACAAAAACCAATTCCAAAATCAAGAAAACACAAAACATAATAATGAAGGAACTAACGTAGGTAAAGATGGTGGAAGGAGTAGCCAACGGTTGATGGAGGACTAGGTTTAGAAGGTAAAGATAAAGCTGCCTCCATTAGGGCTGGAAGGAAAGTGCCTTTGACGATAGATTTAGGCTATCTTCGTAGCAATTGGAGGAGGTCTGGTGATAGTGGCTAAGGAAATGAAGTTTTCAAGCTTCTTTGGTTTTCTAGAAATGTGATTCGAAGGCAAACATAGGTCGTCTTCGACGCTAGGTTCGGATCACCAAGATAGGAAGCTTGAGATTTTGAAGTTCCTAAGGATGGTAATGGGCTTTAGTGAAGTTCCTAAGTGTTTTTGTAATGCTCTTGTAAAATTCGAAGAGCCTGAAGTTATGTTGGAAGAAGGACCTAATCTACGATAATGGAGATGAAGAACATTTTCAGAAATATTTCCAAGTCCACAAAGCATAAACATGGAAGAAGAAGAAGAAAAAGAAGAAGAATCAGATTTTTTGAAGCTTTTGAAGGTGAAAATGGTGAAATATAGATTGCTATAAGCCTTCTAAGTTTGTTGTGTTAAATCGTAAATGTAAGGGCTATTTATAGCGAAGATTGGAGACATTCTCTAAAGGTGGTGTCGCTATGCTCTGACACCGCGTGTTGCATTGCATTCCCTCCATACCGCATGTTGCACTTTTGTGGGTTTAACGTGGGGTTGGCCTAAAATGGCATTTATTTATGGTTGATTTTGTCTTTTTTGCTGATTTTCAAACCTCCCTCTAGGCTTGATATGTTAAATGTGTATGCCCGAATGAGTAAAAATATAATATGTTCTTGGAGATATTTTTATCAATAAAGAATTTATTTATTATTTATATACCAAATCTTGTCCTCTTTACATTCATATTTGTTGAATGTATGTTAAGCAAACAAAAGTCTAAGATTGTCGTTCTAAACCTTTAAGAATTGGGCATATGATGGACATATTATATGTAAGACACGATTCTTAAGATGATGGTCTAAATCATAAGATCCGTAATCAAGGGAATAAAGTTATGCGCTTTATTCATGTAAAGATTGTTATGTTGTATATATCCCTAATGGGAGATGGTTTGTCTTGACCATCGGAGGTGGATTCCATGAATAGAAACATTGACACATTGTCATAGGTGACGATGTGTTGGATCGAGACATAAAGTGAATTGATTTAGATTAATAATTCTATCTTGACATTTTGATTCACTTTAGACAATCATACGTATTGTATCTTGAGATGAATAATGGGCCCGTTGTTTTGACTTATGTCTTTTGATGTACCAAAGGGTGACATTTATATTTTAATAGTGATATGCATGCTGATACGTTGACGGTATGACTCTTGATAGCGTAGACCTATTATTCATAGACATAGAATCCATAACTCCTCTTTAGGAGTAGCTGATATCCTCTGATATACGTTATCCTGTAATTAGAAAACTTGAGCACTTAACTATTTAGATGCATAGGTGCAACTGAATGGTATACTGTCTTTAGATGGTAAGTTTTCTGATGGTGAGATAATGAAATGTAAGATAAAAATAAATAGAAAGGTAAGACAAAACTTGTCCTTAAGCCGATTATAGATAATCCTGTAGGGATATGATACATTATGATATGTTATGAAGACTTAGCTATACGGGCTTTGTAATTTTATATTGTTCGAGAGTGCAGCTCCAAGCTTTTGTGGAGTAGTGTTGGAGTTGATAATTATGAAATATATATTTGGGATATTAGGTTTCATAATTATTGAGAGCTTGAACTATATAGGTCCATCAAGTCCTCTTTGTTAGCTCATAAAAATCTTGTAACTATACAACGTACTTTTCTAATAATTGGTGACTTGTGTCATATAATCAAATTGATTGAAAATTTGATATGATTAGATCATTCATGTCTGTTTATCAGTTGAATTAATTTTGTAAAAATTAATTCAAGATAAACTTGTTGAATTATCGGAAATAGATGATTCATGTTTGTTTATCGATTAGATTAATTTTGAATAAATTATCAGGAATTTTTATTTTCCTAAAGATTATCTAAATATGACTATTTTAATTAGATAGCTTCTCTATTGGGTTATTTAAATTAAAATTGAGGCTCTATCCGGAGAATCTCGAGTGAGAAATAAAGATTCATAAGAAACTTCTTACTAATTGAGGAGGATTGGTAAGCCAATCTACTAGTTCGGCCTGCTGATAGGGTGATAAAAGGATCACGTATTTTCACATGGAATTTTATCAAATATTAATTCTGATTTGATTTTGATTCAAATTTTTGAGGCCTTATTTGATAAGAACTGACTTCTGAGCCCAACCTCTATAAAAAGGGGTGTGAGTCTCATTATTATTTAGATCAATTGAGAAATCTAGAGTGAGACTTTGTTAATGAGACTCTGAAACTCCTCGGAGAGCTATCATTCACAAATAACAAATTATAGCATTGGGTATTTCTCAATTGGTTGGAAGGAGAGCTGCCTAGTGGAAAAGCTAAACGACGTGAGCCTACACTCACTCTGATTGTGGATAGAGAATAGCAAAGAATGCCAGATGGTTGAGGTCCTTCCAGAATGTTACTTCTCTTCATTAATTACAAGAGCTTTTCGGCATAGAAAGGTTTGTAAGATCTAGTTAGTTTATACATATAGTATGTCAAACTTGTATTTTAGAAAAAACTTTGATATAAAAATTTTAAAATTTCTCTGCGTACTATTTTTTCAACAATTGGTATTAAAGCCATAGTTTTTACATAAATTTGCAAGTTTGTGATCATGCTATACATATAAATTATGTGATCTTGATCTCTCCAATGCTTAAATTTAATTTTTTAGAGAGTTGGTACTCTAGGTTTCTATATATTTTTATGTTGTCATGGATTATATGGTGAATGTTTATTAATTAATTATGGTTGATTAAATTATTATTGAATTATTTATTAATTAATTAATTCCAGTTATGGTTCCTTAGAGGTTAGAATGTATATCTAGGTTTTTCATGTAATTAGATGACAGACTATTATCTCCGTCTAGGAATTATTATTTAATTTTAAATTTATAAAAATTTTGTAATCAGATAATCATTAGGAGAAGACAAATCTAGAAGATGGATAATAGCGTTTCCAAGTATTTCCTACGTCACTAATTTTATGTTTTTGAATTGTTGAAAATAAAATTGTTAAATTGCATCAAAAACTGTATTTTCTAGAAATGGGTGATCTCTGCTCAGTCGGCATGCTGAACTCTCCAGTTCAGTAGGTCGATGGTCGTAGGATTGGCAGGCTGGACTCTTGGGTTTGATAGGCCATCAAAGGCGCAGAAATATTATGGCTCTAGTGGCAGGCCAAACTGTCATGACTGCCATGCCAACCTGAAAAAATCGGAAGGCCGGAGATCATGATCGGTAGGCCGATCACACAAATAGGCATGCTGGTAGAGAGTTGTGATTTTTCAAAAAAGGTGTGTTTTTCAATGTAGTTTTTATTTTATTTTTGAAACAATTTTGAGAAACATCAAATTTGGATATGACAAAAAATATGGAGTATTCGATCTATGCGAGATTAAAGACTTGAAGATGGACATTACATGAAGAAGGATACAACTTGAAGATTCAAGGATGAAGAATCGATAATATATTTCAATTATTCTCTTACAATCTTTGTTTTCTTTTCTCTAGGATGGAACCATAATATTATGGTTATTTATTATTATTTTGCTTGTGGCTTTGCATGATTGCTTTGCTTGTCTATATTATAATATAATTTACCATTTACATTGATAACATGCCATATAAAATAGGGAGTGCCACTCATTAAAAATTGTTCATGCATGTTCATAAAATAAAACCTTGATTTCAAAAGAATGAGTGGGAGAAGGTTTTCGAAGAGAGGACCTAGGCCTCCTTCGTTGGTCTATAAGTAGCACACGGTGGTTCCGACCCCTAGGAAGGGACTTTATCATGTACCAGGTTGAATTTTCTGGAAGACAAGGTATTTTAGCATGATTTATCATTGCAAATCCCTAGTTGGTGATTATAAATCATGGATAAAATATTGAAACAATGGTTATACGCTTATGTTAATTTTATTATTAACCTCCCATAGGAGTTTTGTTAATAAAATTGATGGCCAAATAAACGATTACTAATATATGCTGGATCATATCGGTCTTGGATGGCATATATTAATAAGGATTAGATCCGCGTTCCTGATTGAATTTGGCAAGACATTCCTCTAGGAGCTTGTTGAATTCTAAGTTGGGAATTATTGTTGTAAGGTAGTGATATTTTCAAGGTTTTGACACATAAACACATTTGTATGTTTTACATGATTATGTTATCTTATTGAATTATTATGATATGTTTGCTTATGTTTGGTATATGATTCTTTATTATTGATTACAAATGTCTAAAAACGCTTTATCATCGATACTTGACAAAAACTAATTAACCGGTGAGAACTATAATGATTGAAAATGAAACCTGAACATCATCTTATCCTTTGAGAAACTAAAATTTGTGCTGACGACACCTTGTCCTCTTAAGCCTACGGGAGATTCCACCAACGATCAAATCCATGCATACGATCGTTGGAAAGATGCTAATGATCAGGCTTACTGCTATGTAATGGCTAGCATAAATAACGTGCTACAGGCTCAACATGAGAATTATGAGACTGCTAATCAAATCTTGGATAATCTGAAAGATATGTTTGGAGGACAGGCCTTAACAAAGTAGCAAGGTGCGCTTCAAAAACCCTTGAACTATAAGCAAAGACTGGGGACGTCTGTAAAGGAGCATATGATGTTGGTCATGGGTTACCTTGCTTAGACTCAAACCGATGGAGCTGACATCCATGTTGAAACTCAGATGACTATGGTCTTTAAGACTCTGTGAAAGAAATTTATTCCGTTTGGAGCTACTTTTAATTTGAGCAAAGACGGGATATGACCTTAACAGAGTTAATGAAACAGTTATAGGAGTTCAAATTGCTGATCAGGGAGTCTCTTACTAATGGTGAGGCCAATTTAACGGCTGCTTTAAGTTCCAATCCCAAACCTAGGAATGGAAAGAAACAATGGGCCAAGAACAGGAAATCTTCTATTCTTGCAAATGGCAAGAAGAATAAGAAGAAGAAGGAAGGTCATGCACATAAAGAAGAATTACAAGGACTTTCTTTCCCGAGGAGGTAGGTGTGATATGCTGTATTAGAAACTTGTTTGGTTAAGGAATCCAGTGACATTTTGGTCATAGATTTTAGAGCAACTAATCATGTTTGTGTTTCTCTGCAGGGGTTCAAAGAAACAAAAAGTTTGTTGCACGAAGACTTCATGCTTTAGATGGGCGATGGATCCTTGGTCTTAGCTGAAGCAATAGGAGACATCCATCTATATTTTGATAATTATGAGAATTTAATTTTGTGAGATTGTTTTCATGTTCCTAAATTTAGAAGGAATTTAATTTCTGTAGCTTATTTATTCAAAGACTCCTATTTGGTTTCTTTTAATAATAAAGTGATGATTCGTAAAAACAAATCTTTTATCTGTTTTGGATGGATGCAAAATAATCTATATTTTATCAAACCTAAGATGAACTTACTACTTAATGCTGAGATAAATGATAATAACTCTAATAAGACTTATCTTTAGCATTTGCGACTTGGTCATATTAACCTGAATAGGATTCAAAGGTTGGTAAGGGATAGACCCGTAAGTCATTGAAAGGTAGAATCTATGCCACAATGTGAATCTTGTTTAGAGTGTAAAATGACCAAAAGACTATTCGGGTCTAAGGGCAATAGGGCCGAAGGGATTCTAAAACTTGTGCATAGTGATGTTTGCAGACCCATGAACATTCAGGCACGAAGAGGGTATCTGTACTTTGTCACTTTTATTGACGATTACTCAAGGTATGGGTATGTGTACCTGATGCACCACAAAAGTGAAACTTTTGACAAGTTTAGGGAGTTTCAGGCTGAAATGGAAAAGCAATTGGGTAGACCCATAAAAGCACTTCGATCCGATAGAAGTGGTGAATACCTTTCTGATGAGTTCTTGTGATACTTATTAAAGAATGAAATTTTATCCCATTTGACTACGTTGGGCACTCCGCAGCAGAGTGGCATAGAGGATAAAAGAAATAGGACTTTATTAGACATGGTCAAGCCCATGATGAGTTATTCATCATTACCTTTATTCTTTTGGGGATGTGTATTACAAATCACATGTTATCTTTTGAACAATATAACTTCAAAATTGGTTCTTAAAACTCCTGAGTTGTGGACAGGCAGGAAGATATCTTTAAACCATATTTGTATATGGTGATGTCCCGCTCATGTCCTGTTTAGGGATGCAAATAAGTTGGAAGCACGTTTGAAAGTTTGTATGTTTATAAGATATCCAAAAGGGATTGAAGGGGGTTATTTCTATAACCCAAAGGAAAATAAAGTCATGGTTTCAACCAATACAACTTTCCCTGAGGAGAGTTACATGGACGACTTTAAGCGTTGAAGCAAAGTGGTGCTTGAGGAGTTAAGGAGTGATCTGATCACTCCAAGAGTTCCAGTAGAAACCACTCCAATCGGGTTTGAAAAACCAAACAAACACGAACAACAACCTAAGGGGCTTCGACGTAGTAGAAGGATCGGGCATCAACCCAAGAGGTATATGTTCAATGATGAGGCCTTCTTGGCTGAACCGGATAAACATGATAGGGATCCTTACACTTACATAGAAGCTATGGAGGATGTTGACTCAAATCTCTAAACAGAGGCCATGAACATAAAGATGAAGTCTATGGAGACTAATCAGGTCTAGGAGCTTGTGGATCTTCCTAAAGGAGTAAAACCCATAGGATGTAAATGGATCTACATGAGGAAGAGAGGAGTGAATGCAAAGGTCAAAACCTTAAGGCTGGACTGGTAGCTAAGGGATACATGCAAAAGGAAGGAAATGATTATGAGAAAACCTTTTCACATGTAGCCATGCTTAAGTCCATCCAAATTCTCTTATTCATAGCTACCACTCTTGACTACGAGATTTGGCAAATGGATGTCAAGATGGCTTTTCTAAATGGCTATCTTGATGAATCCATTTATTTGGAATAACTAGACGGGTTCCAGGTCAAGGGTTAGGAGGATAAGGTTTGTAAGCTACTGAAGTCAATTTATGGACTTAAGCAGGTTTCCCGTTCTTAGACCATAAGATTTGATCAAGACTTATGGTTTAGCACAAAATGTGGACAAACCATGTGTGTACAAACGCATTAACGATGGGAATATGGTTTTTCTATTGCTCTATGTAGATGACATTCTACTAATTTGCAATGATGTTGGAGCGTTGTCATCGGTCAAATTATGGTTGACCAAGCAGTTGGACATCAAGGACTTAGGTGAGGCTAATTTTGTTCGGTATCCAGATCTTTTAGGATAGGAAGAACATAATGATAGCTTTATCCCAAGCGGGCTACATAGATAAAATTCTTAAGAGGTTTGCAATGCAGGATTTTAAGAAAGGTGGGCAACTATCTAGGTTTGGAATTGCTCTTTCTAAGAAAGACTCTCCAAAGTTTGAGGAAGAAAGAGAATACATGAAGAAGGTGCCTCATGCTTCGGCAGTGGGTAGTCTCGTGTTTGCCATGTTTTGCATGCGACCAGACATTTGTTATATGGTCGGGATTGTAAGTCGATTTTAGGCGGATCCGAGACCGAACCATTAGGCTACGGTTAAGCATATTTTTAAGTATATGAGAAGGACTCAAGAGTATATGCTTGTGTATTTAGTAGAGGACTTAACTCCTCTAGGATACCCTGATTCCAATTTCTAATCCTATTTGGATTCTAGGATATCGACTTCTAGTTTTGTGTTTACTCTGGGTGGCGGTACCATCAGTTGGAAGAGTGTGAAGCAAGGTTGCACTTCAGATTCAACGATGGATGAAGTGATAACAGTATGGCAGTGGTTAATGCTAAGGAATCAAGATTTTATAAGAAGAGTAAGCATAATGATTGGAAGTATTATGCAATAAAGGACTTCGTAGAGGGCGGGCATGTTATTGTTTGCAAAATCGCATCTGAGGGCAACTTAGTTGATCCATTCATGAAGACACTAACTGCAACAGTTTTTGAGAGGCACGTGGAAGCTATGGGGATGCAAGATTTGTAACATTTACTTGCTTAGTATAAGTGGGAGATTGTTAGACGTGTATGCCCTAAGGAGGAAAAATGTAATATGTTTTTAGAGACATTTTTATCAATAAAGAATTTATTTATTTTTTATATACCAAATCTTGTCCTCTTTACGTTCATATTTGTTGAATGTATGTTAAGCACACAAAAGACTAAGACTGTCATTCTAAACCTTTAAGAATTGGGTATATGATGGATAGATTATGCGGAAGACATGATTCTTAAAGTGATGATCTAAATCATAAGATCTGCAATCGAGAAAATAAAGTTGGGCGCTTTATTCATGCAAAAATTGTTATGTTGTCTATATTTCTAACGGGAGATGGTTTGTCTTGACCATCGGAGGTGGACTCCGCAAACATTGGCACATTGTCATAGGTGACAATGTGTTAAATCGGGACATAAAGTGAATTGTTTTGGATTAATAATTCTATCTCGACAAATCGATTCACTTTAGATAATCATACGATTGTATTTTAATCTTGAGATGAATAATGGACTCGTTGTCTTGACATTTGTCCTTTGATGTACCAAAGGGTGACATCCACAATTTAATAGTGGCACACATGCCGACACGTTGGAGGCATGACTCTTCATAGCGTAGACCTGTTATTCATAAATTTGGAATCTACAGCTCTTCTTTCGCAGTAGTTGATATCCGTTTATATGCGTTATTCTATAATTGAAAAATTGGAGGGCTCAACCATTTGGATACATAGGTGTAACTAAATGGTATACTGTCTTTGGATGGTAAGTTTTTCGATGGTGAGATAATGGAACGTAAGATAAAAATAATTGGAAAGGTAAAACAGAACTTGTCTTTAAGCCGATTATGGATAATCCTATGTAGATAGATACATTATGATATGTCATGGAGACTTATCTATACGGCCTTTTTAATTCTATATAGTTCGAGAGTGCAGCTCCAAGCTTTTAGTGGAGTAGTATTGGAGTTGATAATTATAAAATGTATATATGGGATATTGGGTTTCATAATTATATGGAGCTTGAACTATATAGGTCCATTAGGTCCCCTTTGTTAGCTCATAAAAATCCTGTAATGATATGGCATGCTTTTCCAATAATTGATAACTTGTGTCATATTATCAAATTGGCTGAAAATTTGATAAGATCAGATAATTCATGCCTATATATTGGTTGAATTAATTTTGTGAAAATTAATTCATGATAAACTTGTTGAATTATTATGAATAGATAATTCATGTCTATTTATCGGTTGGATTAATTTTCAATAAATTAATTCAAGATAAACTTGTTAAATTATCAGAAATATTTATTTTCCTAGAGATTATCAAAATATGATTGTTTTAATCAAATAAATTCTCTATTAGGTTATTTGAATTGAAACTGAGGCTCTACCCCAAGAATCTCAAGTGTGAAATAAAGATTCATAAGAAACTTTTTATCGTAACTTCGGTAGGCCGATCTTTAAGTTCGGCTGCTAATTGAAGAGGATCAGCAAGCTAATCTGCTAGTTCGGCCTGTTGACCGAGCAATAAAAGGATTACGTGTTTTCACATGGAATTTTATTAGATAATATCTAATTTAATTCTGATTTGAATTTTTGATGCCTTATCTGATAAGGGCTAACTCCTGGGCCCAACCTCTATAAGAAATGAGAGTAAGTCTCATTATTGTTTAGATCAATTAAGAAATTTAGAGTGAGACTCTATCAGTGAGACACTAAGACTCCCCGGAGAGTTATCATTCATAAATCACAAATTGTAGCATTAGGTATTTCTCAATTGGTTGGAAGGAGAGCTGCCTGGTAGAAAAGCCGAACGACGTAAGCCTACACTCACTCTGATTGTGGATAGAGAATAGCAAAGAAGGCCAGATGGTTGAGGTCCTTCTAGAACGTTACTTCTCTTCATTGATTACAGGAGCTTTTCAACACACAAAGGTTACTAAGATCTAGTTAGTTTATACATATAGCATGTCAAACTTATGTATTGAAAAATACTTTGATATAAAAATTTTAAAATTTCGCTGCATACTATTTTTTTAACATGATACTCCTAAGAGAATTTGACCAAGTTAGACTCTCTATTTTTGGAGGTCTAATACACATGCTACTCCTCTGGTGTAAGGTCTCCCTATTTTTGTCAAGTTTGAAATGCCTAACGTGCTATCAGTGTATTTCAAAAATTTGAGTGGGAAGTGAAATGATTAGTCTAAGGCACACCTGGTGGCACAAACTTGTGATTTGGGCAAAGACTAGTGACACGGAGGAGACTTCTTCAAAGGCATGCCTCCAAAGGCACATGCTAGAGCATTTCAAAGGCACACTTAGTGCTCCATCATCGGATTTTCTTTGGTATTTTTTGCTATAAAAAAAAAGGCTTCCAGGCCTGGATTTTGACTTTTTGAGCTCTTCTAAAGTAAAATAAATGCTTTTGGGCTATTTTTAAAGGCAAAATGAAGGTTTTTTGGTTTATTTTCTCCATCACCTACATGTTTTAATTCAATTAACTTTAAACTCCTCCAAAGTAGGGGTTTAAAGTTGACTCAAACTAAAATAAGTGGGCCCTTTGACTATTCATGGCCTACCAAACCATGACATACATTAGTTCCCAAAGTATGGCTTAAATCCACAAAACGACCCCATTGGTGCTATAGGACGAGAATACGAGGCATGGGCCTTCAGAAGGGCCTAGTACAAAATTGGCCATCAGCATTAGCCCTGTTGAACGTGGAGGCTATACAGCTAAGGGAGATAGTTTGTGCGGGCAATCATATCAGTTTAGATTGTGTAAGCTTTTCAGAGATGTCAATAGTGTCTTATAACTTGCTTTGAAGCATCATTAGTCTGGTTTGCATTCTCTAAATTTCTTTAAACAAAGACAAACAAGATCTCCTCAGATGCATAGGATCCTTGGAAAAGATATAATAGTTGATGCCACTGGAGGTCATCAGGACCTTCTAGGGAAATATCGAAATAGAGTCATTTTTATGATGACCAAAATTCTTATATACTTATTGGCCAATGCATTGCATGCTTTTATACTATTATGTATTAGAGGAAGTTTTGTTCAGTAAATGGGTCAATTTATGAAAATAATCTTTTACATTGATGCCATAAGAAAATAAGTTCACCAATGGGAAGATGATGTGAATTTCACACAAGTTTTATAGTTAGATACCTTAAAAACCCTAGTTCCACATGATTTTCAATGCCTAGGTTTTTGAGCCCCAATTAGGGTTCTATCAGGACTTCAGGTAACATATTAGACCTTTTATTTTATGTTTAAGTGCATTTGGGGGAATTCTAAAAGGAAAACTCAAGTTTCACTATTGAAAAGTTAAGAATTCAAAGATATATTTTTTAAATGTATCCAAATCTTAGTGCTAGTTTATGTACTTAAATTCGGTAAGCGAAACGATTGGTTTAAGACTTAGGTTGTGCTTGAGACCTTGTATGAGTATTTAATACATAATTAAGGAGGTGAATATGCTACTCAAGTGAGACCAAGCTAAATAATAAGAAAGTACTTCATACAAAGTAATTTAGGTGTGTGCTTGGCTCTTTAAAAGGTTTTAAGCTGCTAGGTGGAACTAACTCAACCAAAAGTCAATAAGTCTAACCTTCTTCTCTTCTCCACAGACGTGTCAATAAGAAAAAAAGGGATTTGAAGAAAATTTAAAGGGGTTTATAAATTTTGTTTTGTGAAATCGCGAGAAAACCTAACTAGCTTAAGGTAAGAGTAATTTCAGTTGGTGTTTTATTTAACATTGGTTCAGAGGGTTATCTATAGAGTTAGGTTATAAAATTTAAACGGTTTGACCATAAATATGTTAGTTTGAAGCTTGTAAAAGGGTTGAGTTAACTCAATTGGAAAATGGTGGTTTAGAGCTCGTTTCTTGCAGCTATCCTGATTTACGACAGTTTTCAATATGGTTCAGATTTTGATTTAATTACCTATGCTAGGAATCTCATTTGGAGCTAAAAATTTGAGGGTAGCTCACTCTATGCATTGACTAAATACACCTAAAATAGTTTTAGAAAGATGTTATGTCTGGGAGTTATGGCCCTGATATTGGGGCTAGTTCTATGAAATGTAAAAGTTGAGAATTTGGTGTTTTGTGATGATTCTATGATTTAAAAGTTATGATTAGAATATTAAATTATTTTCAAAGAATTGGTAGGTTAATTAAACTTTGGGGGAAGCTAAAATTAAAGGGAAAATATTGCCAAAGTTTATAGGAAATGAGCTCTTTAATTCTTTATTGTTAATAATTGTTTGAGTCCAATAATATACTTAAAATGCTCGATATTATAGTGGCATTGAGCACTAGAGCCTCTAAGAGGAAGACCCAGAGTTCATTACACATTATTAAAGAGTAAGGTAAGTAGAATTTCACCTTTTCACTTGTATCACCATAACATCATACATATCTTCTATATGTCAATGAATGTGATAATTATGCTTATGATTTATATGTCATTGCTATGAGCATAAGCATGCATGTACGACATGATGAAAAAAGTGTATCAAAGACATTGTTATGATGTAAACGAGTATGACATTATCTCTAAAAGATATTTCAATGACTTGTGATGGGTTTAATGATAACTAATGATGAAAAATATCTTGATGGAGACATCTAGATCTTTATGTCTTGATGGAGACTAACTTAATGGAGAATTGCAGTATGGGATGCTTCCTTGATGATCATAAGGGAGAAAAGGAGACTGTTAATGTATTATTACCCCACACAATGACATTTGATATAAATAATTATTAATGTGGCCACAAGGTTCGATGAGGTATCTTGGATATCACCTCAACCAAGAAAACCTAAATGAGTGCATAAGATAATGAATAGAATATAAAGTGAAAGAAATGACAAAAATGAAGATTTAAGTTATGAACACGCGTTATTGATGTGGCCATAAGGTCTGATGAGGTATCTTGGATATCACTTCATCCAAGAAAACCTAAATGCGTGCATAAGATAACGAATAGAATATGAAGTGAAAGAAATGACATACATAAAGATTTAAGTCATGAGCTCATACGTGTTCACATTGTCATTGTGTTAGGCCTTTATTCTACTTATTGGGCTTTAGCTCACTCATTTATGGTGATGCAAATGAGAGCACTTCCCAGTATTAGTTGTGGATTAGATGGTTGGCTGGCATACTCCCGATGTTTGTGACTTGTGTCTATGGACTAGCTGACCTGTCATTTTGTGGCCCTAATGTTTGTATAGTTTTGAGAGCTTGTAGTTTCTACATTTGGTTCTTGGTGATGTCCATTTTGAGATATTTATAATATTGTATATATTTGACCAGTCGTATGGTTTTTTGTGAGATAGATTATAACTTCATCATTGAGTTAGTTTTTAAATTTGCTCTAATTTTTTTTATTAAGTCTTGTAACTTATTAAGAATGATATAAAAGGTAAAAGTAGCACTTTTTAGTATGATGAGATGGCTATTTTAGAGTCATATTAGGTAGGTGTTAAGCTTGTGGTATCAAAGCAAAGTCTGATTTGTAGACTGTCTATATACAAGGTTCACAAGACGAAGGGAAACACAATCAACTTGTAAGTTTATGTTTTTAATGTACATTATTATATATGGTTTTATATATCAAATTTATGCATGTATTGGCCATCTATTATGAGTATATGTGAGAAATGATGAATTGAATTGTAGGAAATCATGGTAAGAACTAGGAGTCAAGCTGAACGTGTTAGGGAGAGTAGTACTTCTAATGATCAAGATAGCAGAGATGCTCGTCTTGACAGGCTTGCTGATATGATGGAGATAATCTTGGAGCAGCAAACTAAGTTACAGGTTGAGCGACCTATAACACCACCACCACATCCATCGCCACCTCTTCCACCTCCACGACCCCCTCCTCATCCTCCACCTATACCAGTAGTCAAGAATGAAGTGATGGATGCTATAGGTGAGAGATTTCTAATGTATAAGCCACTAATATTTGAGGGTATTACAGATTCTAAAGTTATAGAAAATTGGATCCATACTATGGAGCAATTGTTTGATTGTGCTAGGGTCCCAAATAATGAAAGAGTGTATTGTGCTATAATGTTGTTGAGGGAGGATGCTAGTTACTAGTGGGATTCCATGACAGCCATGCATAATATCAATGATATGACTTGAGAAACCTTTAGAAATTTACTTAAGGAGAAATTTTTGACATCTATCATGAAGGATGACAAGAGAAGGGAATTTGTTAATCTTAAAGAGGGCTTGATGACTGTTGACAAAAATAAGAGGAAGTTTGATGAATTATCATGTTATGCTACTAATCTAAACAATAATGAACAACAAAAAATCAAGTAGTCTCTCAATAGATTGAATCCTATGATCTATAAAGACCAAGAAGTGGCTGATCTTAAATAGGCAAATTTTGCAAAAGTGGCTAATAAGGCTTTAAAGATGGATAAAGTAGAGAGGAAAGGATGGGATGCCCCTAAAGAAAAGAGGAAAAGACAAGACCAAACGAGAGGAAATTGGGGAAAAGGATTCTAAGGAAATAAAGGTAGAGGACAACAACAACAAAGACCACCCTGGGCTCGAGGAGGTCAAAAGCGACAAAGTAACTAGAACCAAGGTTTATAGGACCAAAGTAAGAAAGCTAAGGATTCTGGTCAATAGATACAGGCATTGCCATCTACTAGTAATAGGAGGACTGAATGCCCTGTGTGGAAAGTTTCACCCTAGAAAGTGCAGACAGGGAGTATTTTTTACTTGTGGTAAGCCAAGAAAGTTTCACCCTTTCGACTTTCGATGATCAACAAAAGAGGGTTCCTTCTAGGGTTTTTGCACTTACACAAGCTAGGTAGCTTCATGTCCATCAGTTGTCATAGGTGATATACTTATTCATGGAAGTAAGGCCCATGCATTAATAGATTCAGGAGCTACTTATTCATTTGCGTCTAAAGAGTATGTAAGAAATTGGGTAGATAGGTAGACCAATTGAGATACAGTATAATGTTACGCCACCATCTAGAGAAATTATATAGTTAGTTAGATACTATGTCTTTTCTAGTAATAATTGATCGATGACAGAGATTTGTGGATTTAGTAGTATTGAACAAGATAGATTATGAGGTGATTTTGGGCATGGATTAGTTAATAAAGTATCATACTTGCATTGGCTGTAAAAGAAAGATAGTGATGTTTAAAGCCTTAGAAAAGGAATAATTTTCATTTATTGGTATGAAAGATAGGTTAAGAACTCTAATGATATCAGCATTGAAATCTAGGAGACTAATAGATAGAGGATGTTTGGGCTTCTTAGCTTTTGTTGTTGATATGTAGGTGAAGCAAAGATGTTCTAGTTGTGAATAAGTTATCAGAGGTATTTGTAGAGGATTTACTAGGGTTGCCACCGAGCTGAGAGATTGATTTTGAGATGGAGTTGATGCCTGGTACAACCCTTATTTCCAAGATACTTTATAGAACGGCACCAGTTGAGTTGAAAGAGTTGAAAGTTCATTACAAGAACTATTAGACAAAGGATTTATTTGACCAAGCTTTTCTTCTTGGGGTGCACCTGTGTTATTTATAAAGAAAAAGGATGGAAAAATGAAGTTGTGTATTGATTATAGGGAACTGAACAAAGTAACAATGAAGAATAAGTATCCTTTGTCTCGGATTGGTGATTTGAATGAACAGTTAGTTACTAGGAGCCATAAGATTCTTAAAGATTAATCTACGATCAGGTTATCACCAGTTGAGGATTAAGGAATATGAGGCACCAAAGATTACTTTTCAAACTAGATATGGTCATTATGAGTTCTTAGTCATGACATTTGGGTTGACCAATGCTCCAGCAGTATTTATGGATCTAATAAATAGGATATTTAAGGTTTCTTGGAAAATTTTATTATAGCTTTTATTGAAGACATCCTTATCTACTCTCACTTGAGGAAGGAGCATATAGAGAATTTAAGGAAGATTTTAGGGACTCTAAAGGAAAAACAATTGTATAACAACTATAAGAACTATGAACTTTAGCTGGAGAAGGTAGCATTTCTTGTACATGTTGTGTCAAAAGATGGAATTTCTGTGAATCCTAGTAAGATTGAGGCTGTGACTAACTAGCCTAGACCAAATAATACCTCAAAGATATGAAGTTTCCTTAGGTTGGCAAGGTATTGTAGAAGCTTTGTTCAAGGATTTTCAAAAACTACCACTCCTCTTATGCAATTAAGTAGGAAGAATATACAATTTAAGTGATTTGATGCATGTGAAACCAACTTTTAGGAGTTGAAGAATCAATTTGTAATGACTCCAATTCTTACCATTCTTGTGAATGATAAAGGATTTGTGGTATATAGTGTGCCTCTAGGGGTGGGTTGTGGTGGGAATTGATGTAGGATGGGAAAGTTATAGCTTATGCCTCTTGTCAGTTGAAAGATTATGAGAAAAATTACCAACTCATGATTTAGAGCTTACAGTAGTAATGTTTGCACTGAAGATATGGAGATATATGTTACATTGTACATCTTTGACTAGCCGTATAGTTTTTTTGTCAGATAGATTATAACCTCATCCTCAGATGAGTTTTTAAAAGTTCCAATTTGCTTTGATTTTTATTATTACATCATATAACTTATTAAAAATGATATAAAATAAAGGTAAATGTAACACTACTTAGTACGACTAGCTGGCTATTTTAGAGTCGTATTAGGTGGGTGTTACAATTGCAAACTTCTAGTTTGTTGGAATACCTGTAGATGGGTAACTCCAGAGATAAGTGGGCATCTCCATCACCATGGTGGTGAACATTCGCATCAAAGTTGGATAAAATTAAAAAAAAAAATATTACATACTCCCCCTCCTTTTAACATCGATAATTATATATTATTTTATTAGTAAAAGTTTTAAAAGCTGAAAATATTTCCAAAATATCTGTAAATTTTTTTCTAGCATAACCACCCATCAAGAGGTAATCATTCCTTTTTTAGAATATATGTATGTAATGGGAATAATGTTTTGAGAAGGAACTATCAAAAGGCACTAACAAATCGCATATTTTTAAGAAAAATTCCCTCCCTAAACATGTAAGAGTTGATAGTTTTTTCAAAAGAAGGTGTAATGTTTCCTCTTTTAACATGCGTTGATGTAAGCGTCTTTTGCAAGGAAAAGTGAAAAGACACTAGAAGCAAGGGTAAAGGCTTTTAGCAAAGCCACCTGGTTAAGCAACTTATGCACATATTGTAGAGAAAGAGAAAGAAGCAAACGAAAATCATAGAGGGGAGAGAGAGAGATAAATAAAGAAGGGAGAGAAATCGAGAAAAATTCATTGAAAAAGGAGAAAATCATGTGCAAGGGGCTGAAATCATAATAGATTCCTCTTGAATTCACTAGTAAATACATTTTCTAGTCGCCTTTGGTGGTGTTTCTTGGATTTGGAGGAGAAAGAAAGCTTGACCAAGTGGTGTTTAGAGAGAGAAAGTCCCGTTATTCCCTAATTCAACGTCGGCTTCATCTTCTTTGCTTTCCTTTTTTTGATGATGGTAGTTGCAACTTTGAATCTTGCAAACTTCAATCATACCTAATCGTGAAAGAAAATCACATGTTTTCATGTTCTTCATATGGTGGTTGAAAATCTTTCTTTTTTTTTTTTTTTGGCTAGGGCTACAATACTTCTCACATTGATGATGTTGCAATTTTCTTGAATTTTTGCCATTTCGTTGTTGAGTGTGTATATTTCGAATTCTTGACCTTTGTTTTGTTAGAAATCTTTAAATTGTGCACGTTGAAATTTTCTGGGAAGTTTCCCATTCTTCCTCGTGTTCTTCAAGCACTTATCA
>CAMOHE010029607.1:0-16138 GCA_946598075.1 Artocarpus hirsutus | reverse complement strand
AAATATTTATATATAGAATATAACATTTATATATATAGAATACTTGTAAATTAACTTACAATTAACATATAAATTAACGTTTATTTATATTTAAAAAAATTATATATTTATATATATATATAAACGTATTAATACTTATAAATTAACATACAAGATATATATATATATATATATATATAACACATTTGCATGAAGTTCTATCATCCTATAAACACATGGCAATTTCATAAGTAAAAAAAAAAAATCAATACATAAGTGATAAAATAAAACAAATTCATATAATCTCAACTAGACCCCTAGCTTAAAATTTAGGGTGTTACATGATAGTGGTTCATAAATGTTATCTTAACATCCATCTACCAAATCTTATAATCGAAATGTGTAGCAATGAATAAGAGTATCCAAATAGATTTTAACATAGTAATCGGGGAGAAAGTCTCTTCATAGTCAATTATCTCCCTCTAGGTGTAACCCTTGGCTATTATCCTTACCTTAAAAGTCTTTATATTCTCATCCACTCCTTTATTCCTCTTGTAGATCCATTTGCACCCAATGAGTTTTATCCCTTCAAAAGAATTAATAAAGTCCCAGACAGAGTGGGAATACATGAATTTCATCTTAAGTTTTATAGCTTCCAGCCACTTCTTTGTGGCAGAATCTTCCATTGTCAACTTATAAGTCAATGGATCTTCCTCATCATCACTCAATACACTTCTCCTCGATAGCGAGTGGGTAATCTAATTTTCGTCCCACTACGATGAAGCATTAGAGCATCTCATTAGAAGTTATGGCCTCTTCGATTTGCCTTTTGACAACTCTTCTTAACTATAGGCCGATTTGATTAGTAAGTAACTCTTCCAAAACCACTTTGCTCTTCAGTTTGAAGTCGTTCATAAGTCATGTTCAAGAAAAGTGGTATTTGTTGATACCTTCTTATTTTGAGGACTATAGAATAAACCTCCGTATATACCTTGAGGATATCATACCAACATGCAAACTTCCAAACAAGGTTCAAACTTCCTAGTCTTAACCTTTAGCGCATATGCCATATACCCTTATATGCGAATGTGACTTAAACTAGGTTTTCGACTATTCCACAACCATTTTGTTGTGGTTTTGAGGTCTATTGAGTTGTAAAACTATTTTACTTTCCATTAAATGATCTATGAACTTTGTGTCTAGATACTCATGACCTCAATCCGATCGAAGCAACTTTATTTGCTTTCCTAACTATCTTTCAACTTCCGCTCAAAATTCCTTAAACTTTCCAAAATTTTTGAATTTTCATTGCATTAAGTAAGCATAACCATACTTAGAATAATCATCAATGAAAGTGAAGGAATATAAATATCTTCCTCTTGCTTTGACATTTGAAAGTCCACATATATCGGTATGTATTAACTCAAGAAGTTCTTTAGCTCTAGTATCTTTAGCTGAAAAAAGTCCCTTGGTCATCTTACCTTCCAGAAATTATTCATAGAATGGGAGTTTACTAACTCTTAGTTCCTTTAAAGGACTATCATGTACATGTCAAACAATGTTTAGGATAATATGTCAAACTCTAAGATGCCATAAATATGTGTCATTTTCATGAGAAATCTTTTGCCTTTTATTCTTGAGTTTGGTGGGTGTAAACATTTCAATATTAAGCAATAGTTTAGGACTAGGTTTAAGAAACTATGAATCATTATTTTCTTTAACATATATTCAAACCATTCATTGAAATAGAAATAATTTCATTATCAAAAGAAAGTTTAATTGATTGTCCATTTAATCTAGAAACAAAAATCAAATTTCTTCTAATACTAGGAATATAATAAACATTGTTCAAAACTAAACAATTTTTGCTAACTAGAAGTCTAACTTCTACTAGTTTAGCCAAAACTGTAGCTCCATTGCCAATGGCCATTGTATACTCCCCATCGGCTAGCTCGCAAGAAGAACTAAGACTTTGCTAAGAAGAACAAACATGATTAGTTGCTCCTAAGTCAACTGCCTAGGTTGGCAACTCATTCTCAATAACACTTGTTTCTAAAACTAGTAAATCACATTTACCTTGGTTTTTCTTCTTTTTTAGCTTCTTTAGATACTTATTGTAGTTTCTCTTCCAATGGCCTGGTTGATCGTAATGGAAACACTTTCCTTTGGCCTTAGTGTCATAAACAATCTCTTTTCCTTGGTCAGCCTTGTTGGGCTTTTTCTTGCTCTTCTTAGACTTGGGTTTCCAAGCGTTCTTGTTATTCCTCTTATTGCTTTTAGAAGATTGGCTTTAGTAATATTTGCTTCACCGCTCTTTACACCTTGAACCAATTTATATATCTGAAGCTTGTTCAACAATTAAGTGAGCCCTATGTGCATGTCATTTATGACATAGTTAGTATTGAACTACTATAAAGAAGGACTTAGACTTTCATTCCTACTTGAGTTCCCTCATATTTGATTGCTTTATTAAGTTTAGCCTTAAGAATATGGTTGATCATATTGAGCATATGGACGTGAACAGGAGTGCCTGACTTCACCTTGTTATTTGTGAACAATTTCATGGTATCAAGACAAGCTTTCTCGTTTGGTTGGTCAAACATGCCATCCAACAACTGCATTATCTCATAAACAATATCTATCTTCTCATGCTTCTTGTAAAGCACTTTAGACATCCTTGCTAAGATTAAGCACTTAGTTTTCTAGTTGCCTTCTTCTAATGTGTATAGGCATCTCGGTCTACTACTCTAGCAATTTGCTATGGGGACCGAAAGACGAATTTGTAATCATCATTAACAATCAGGTTCATGTTACTTTTCCATTTGGCATAATTCTCATCAGTAAGTTGTTCAAATGCGAGTAGATTGACAATAGGATAAAATATATTGCTTGAAAATAAATAAATACATAAACATTTAATTTGCATGTATGAATATCATAAGTAAACGTTATGGGCCCATTTGTTTCAAGAACTCTTTAGATTCTTTGAACTCAAATTTAGATTCGAGTATTAAGAATCTTTTAGTTACGTGTTTGTTTCCCCCAAAATCCAAATCATTGAGTATCAAGAATCGAAGTTTTCAGAGTTCTTACTCCTTTTAAATTATCCTAAACATTTAGATCTATTGATAAATCAAAAACTATTTTCACTACCTCTCTAAACACAAATTTCAATTTTATTCCATACCCAGATTCAAACTTAAATGCACATCCAAAAGTCAATTTCGATAACAATTCAAATCATTAACTTAAATCCTAATTCAAATAACACTAACTCAAATCAAATCACTAATTCGAATTCATTTACCAAGCGGGCCCTATATATTTTGGCATAGCAAATATAATGCATGGATGCACATGAAAAATATATAAAATATGTTTCTTGTTTTAGCCAATGATAATTTGATTTTCCATAGAAAATGTGTCATCATAGGGCAGGTTAGATTATTTGCAAATCAAACCAAGACACCCTCAATTAGTAAATGTTATTCAAAATAGCTTATATTTTCAACATTTATTGACTACCATTATTTTGGTCAAAAAATGTAATCAACATTTAATTGCATATTCGTGAGTATAACCCATTGTTTCGGATCTCTAATAGTTAACTCTAAATTATCGCCCTAGGATACGTCAAATTAGAGGTACATAATTTCATTGTGTTCCTAGTGACTGCCATTATTTTGGTCAAAAAATGTAATCAACATTTAATTGCATATTTGCGAGTATAACCCATTGTTTCGGATCTCTAATAGTTAACTCTAAAGTATCGCCCTAGGATATGTCAAATTAGAGGTACGTCCTTAATTCCTACCACAAGGAATAACAACCTTGTATAAGCCCAAATAGACATCCTCTGTAGGAAGGACGAAATCAATGCTATCTCGAGGCACCATTTAAACCTTGTGGTGTTATTCTAATGGTGGAGACCCGTGAGTACCCTCACCCACTCAATATCTTGCAAATAAGTATTTTATTTGTAAATCATCTCATAGTTTATAATTTCAAGAATTATAAACATTTTATATTTTTAAAGATGAAATTCTTAAATTTAACTCTTAAATTCAATTTCATATAATACTATTTTGCCAATCAAATTTGCAACCATTAATTAATTTAATCTTATTAAATTAGGTTACACCGTATATTTCATATATAATTAAAAAAAATTTTAATATGATAAATAAATGCGTGTGTATACATAGCATGTTATAAAACATTTGAGTATACATACTAGAACTAATATGACATGTTATAATACATGGACATACAATAAAACATCAGCACAAAATAAAGAATTCAATTCGGCAATTGAGATGGATTTGACCGGGTTTTTTTGGATATTTAATTACAATCCAATTGAACTAATGAAAATAAAAAAATTCCTAATATATTTAATATTCAAAATTCAAGTTTGAATTTCCTTTTTTAAACAATAATTTAAAGTGTAGAATTGCAAAATTGTCAAAATAAATTAGTGAGAGAAATCACAAAAAAAATAAAGAAAAAACTTTAAATGAAAAAGTGGTGCAATCAAGGGCATGAAGTCAAGGGCTACGTTCATGGAGGTGAGACCATTCGAGTCAACTTGGGGATGAGGGGGATTTGTGTTGCCATAAGAGGTCGTTCCAATAGTTTTTTTTAAATAAATTTTAAATGTACCAAAGAAAAATAATTGGGCATTTGGCATAACATATCGAAATCACTAGTTTAAACGGTACACAATATAAAGTTTTCTACAACTATTGTATAAAATAAAATACAAATATAATGTAAAATTTTTAACAATTATTGTTTTTTAAACCAAAAATAGTCCCACAAATACAGGATAAAAAGAAAGACTAAAAAAATCCTTAAAAGGTCTCATTAATGAGACTCTTTATATTCATCGTTGGAGTAGATCTAAAGGTTTAAAGAAGTGAAGTCTATTTGATCTTAGCATGGACTTGTCCAGGTTGAGTCATTGTGAGAAAGCAAACGGAACATGGAATTGATTTGATGAAAAAAAAAAAAGAGTTTGAACCGAAGAAATGAAGAAGAAGCTTGGATTGAAGAGCTCCCTCAGCCCTGGATGATCTGAGGAGTTAACTTTAAGAAAACAAATGGGAAAATTGATTTAACGAAGGGAAGGAAAAAAAATAAAAAAAACGAAGAAGAGTGGATTCAAAAGCTCCCTTAGCCCTGGCCTAGACCTAAAATTGTTGACAACTTCGATTTGAAGTTCTTCCAAAACCGGAAAAAGGAAAACAAAAAAAAGAAAAGGGGAACAAATCAGAACGACGGTGTGGAAATGAAGAACAAATCAAGAGTCGGATGCGGATTGCAACTCTCCTGAAGCAGATCCTCGACAAGGCTCTCGACGTCACCACTTCTGCCAACGATGAGTATGGACCTTCTTCTGTCCTCTTTCTCTAGTCAATGTTGCAATTTTTATTCGTGTTCTGTTTTTGGCAGCCATCAATTTGCTCCTAAATAGCCTAAGATTGTTGGAAGTGAATTTGTTTGTTATTATTGGTATTATAAATTATTGAATTATTAGTTGTTGTTTTGTTGCTAAATCGATAGGTTCCTGGTCTTTTCTATGGTTTTTTTTTTTTTTTTTTTTGGATGAGTGTGATCATTCATGCGTTGAATTGCAAATTGCATATGGAGGGGAAATTTGCTGTGCGGGAGGGAGAGATTTCATGAACCATTCAGAAAACTAAACTATGAGAGTTTAGAGGATTGGCCGACCCATTCGAGAGATATGCGTTGGCATCAACGAGACCTTTTAGGATTTCCTTAGTGGAACAGGCATGTCTTTCCCACAACAGAACTAGTTAAGAAGAATCTCTTTTATGCCTAATCTAATGGCTTAGATTCTTTATGTTTTGGGAAACATTCAAACAGAATGTAATCTATTTTGATAACTTTTCTTGGCTATTTTATTGGGTATGGAGAAAATAGGCAAAGTAGAAGATTTAAAATGTGGGTTTTGAGAAATGAAGCTTACAAATCAAAATGTGTGGTTATATTACAACCCCATTTGCCCCTCCTTGTGGCTTAATCCAATTAAGCTTGACATTTCAGCTTCTATTATTTTTATGCTTTCCAAGCGCTTGTCTGTTTGCCCAAGAGAGTTCATTGAAAGAAAACGGTGCATGTTAAATAATTGTTAGACTTAGTTTAAAAGTCCTTACAAGATGAACTTTGCATTGATGAGCTTGAATTTGATCTTGTATCAACACCGTGTAACAATGTTACATTTTGTAAATCATCGGCGTCCTTGTGTTACAAAGCTCATATTACGAATATTCCTCCTTTTAAATTCTTATTATGTATGTACTTGGCAATGAGTAATGCACAACCAGATTATTTTTCAATCTCATAGAGTAATGACCGGTGCTTTTTAAGGTTTTTTAATATTGCATTTTATTCTCTATTGGTCACGTGATT
The DNA here is from genome assembly GCA_946598075.1 of Artocarpus hirsutus. Lineage (NCBI taxonomy): Eukaryota > Viridiplantae > Streptophyta > Magnoliopsida > Rosales > Moraceae > Artocarpus > Artocarpus hirsutus. Next base: position 9,724 of record CAMOHE010029607.1, on the reverse strand, counting down.
GTTTGTTTTACCTAACTTACGTTTTAGGATTTTGATACAACAAATACCCATGGCTTGTAATGCTGGCTGCGCATGATTTGAAGACTTTATATCTCTTTAAATTTATGAAGAAAAGCAAGAGCAGCTCAAGTAGCAAATGTGAAATTCACGTATAATACTTGGAAAGGTTGTCTTGACGTCATTAGCTCTCTTGAGACTTTTTAGGTTGTTCGCTTGAAGGGGAGGTTCTTCCAGCCCAAATACTATATGAATCACCTGCCATAAATAGATTTTTGAAAAATAAGGTAAGAGAGAATTGCAGAGAATTTAGGAACTGGGTGAAAGGCTCAGCAAAAGCTGCTAGAGCGCGGATACAACTCTTATAATATACACTTTCAATTACAATATTCAGCAAAGAATATTTAGAAGTCCGCCAATACGAGTGCAACACGTGGCAGGAAAGAATGACAACTATTTCTATGGTATACAAAGAATTATGCTAAATGAATAAATAAGAAAAATAACTACAAAGATACTTTAACATCCCCCACAAGCTCAGTGAGCGAGGGAGAACAGCGAGCGTGATCCTAATATTAAGGAAACATGTTGAAGGGAGAGCTTTGGTCATTGCATCAGCTAGCTGTTCTTTGGAGGGGACATGGCTGATATGAAAAGTGTGTTGAGTGACTCATTCTCGAATGAAGTGGTAGTCTATTTTAACATGATTGGTGTGGGCATGCATAATGCGATTAGCAGCAACATAAGTAGCATTAATGTTGTCACATAGCACCAAAGGAGGACTTGGAAGGGAAAATTGAAGTTCACGATAGACACACTCAATCCAAGAAATATTAGTTGCACCATTAGCTAATCCACGGTACCACCTTTTGTTTGGAGGATGACTAGGAGATGAGTTAGGTCCTAAAAGGACACAGTAACCACTAGTATTGCGGCGGTCATCAGGGCAGCTAGCCCAATCAATGTTAGTATAGCAGAGAAGAGGAAGATCAGTGGAAGCCTACCATGAAAGACCAAACGACATTGTGGAACGCAAGTGCTAGTGAGCTCTCTTTATAGCTTGCTAGTAAATATTGGTTGGAGCATCTATAAATTGACACAGTTTGTTCACGGTAAAGTTGACATCAAGCCTAGTGAGAGTACAATATTTCAGAGCACCCATAACACTGCATACTCGATGGGATTGTCCAAGGGAACACTATCATGGAGAGATAAAATGGGAGCAGAGCTCAAGGGAGTTGCATAAGGCTTGTAATTGACCAGGTATGTTTTGTGTAAGAGGTCAAGAATATACTCATTTCTAACACAAGTGAAGAGCATTTTGAAAGGCACTAACCTCAACACTAAGGAAGTAGTGCAAAGGCCTCAAGTCCTTATGAGCAAATTATTTATTAAGCTTGTTGATCAATTGAGTAACTAAAGGACCATGGCTGCCAAAGACAATGATGTCATCAACATATACCAATAGGATGATCAAAATTGAACCTGAGGAGTAGATAAACAAAGATGTATCTGCCTTTGAGCTGAAAAAACCCCATTGGAAAAGGCAATTGTTAAGTTTTGTGTACCAAGCATAGGAGATTTCTTCAAACTGTATAAAGCCTTATGATTAAGATTGACGAAGGGTTCGTAGAGCGGACTTGCGAGCACTAAAAGGCTCTAAGTAGGTTATTTGTATAACCGAAACAAGGCATGTATTAATTTAACTTCTTTTTCTATTTTGGACGGTGGTTGTAATTTATGTATTATCAATACTATCTATGTGCACAAGTTGTGAGCCCGGTGAGACCCAACGCACATTTATCTCTTTTCATTATTTTATTTTATCTTATTCCACTTTGTTTTATTATCTTAAATATTTGTTTAAAAAGTTTAAAATTGTCACAGTTTTCATATTTAACTAAATCTTTTAACTTGTATTTAATCAAAATTTCAATTTAATTAACCTAATTAATCCGTCACATCACCTCTCGTATTTTAGGGTGTGACAGAATGGTATCAAAGCCCTAGGTTATAAACCGTGGGAATTGTACACATATAGGTACGACACTGAAATACTACTGATAGTCTAATTTTGTTTTTAGGAGTGAGAGAATGGCACCCAGATGTTGTTCATTTGTTGCTGACGCAAACCCAGGAAATGAGGAGGTATGATAGGGGCAATGCTTGTTGCTTTCCAACAAATGGCAATAAGGACAAAACCGGAGGATTCGAAGGCTAGTCGTCGGCAGGCGTACTTTAAGGAGTTTCGACGAGCATCTATTCCGACCTTTGACGGAAATGGGGACCTGCAAGTGGACAAATATTGGTTAGATTCAATTGTGAAACACCTGAATATTCTTGGCGTGCCAGCAGAGTATGGTGTGAAGTTTGCAGCATATAAATTTGAAGGTGGTGCTAATACTTAGCGGAAGCAAACTAAACGCCTAGAGAACAAAGGGAACATTGGTTGGGACAGGTTCGAGGAGCTGTTATATAACCGTTACTTCTCGCAAGGATATCGAGACCAAAAGGCTGTTGAATTTTACAAGTTGAAATTGGGTGATATGTCGGTTCGGGAGTACGAGGCAAAGTTTAATAAGCTGGTCAGGTTTACTTCATCTACAGTGGCATTCGAGCGTAAGAAATGTATTAAATTCTAAGAAGGGCTTAAAGCTTCTATTCAACGGCAGGTGGTTGCCTTGCGACTCAGAAATTTTGGTGAGTTTATGTCGTCAGCTATATTTGTGGAAAATGATTATACATAATACTATGAGGATCAAGCAAGGATGTCAAGAGGACCATAAAGGAATGGCAGGAGGAGCACTGGCAACTGTCCAACCCAAGGGAAGAATCAACAAGGTAACGTGAACAGTAAAAGCAGCAGTTCATCTTGCAGCGGGTGCGGCAATTCCTACAATTTCCATTGCCATTATTGTCAGCAGCCGGGACATATCAAGAGAAATTGCCTGATCAGGAATGTTCATCTAGGACTTCAGGCCGAAGAAGGAGCAAGTTGTCAGCTTCAGCCCTAGACTTTACCTTCGCTTTAGCAATTCCTTTAGTTCCAGCTCCATAAGTTCTCTCCCTAACATCTGTCATACTCAGCACAAGGACACTAGTCGTAGAACTTCCTGTGCAATGCCCCTCAGTATCGAGCACTGAGTGCAGCTAGCATGCAGTCACCGTCACCGCAGCAATATTGGCCGACTAATCTAGGACCCAGCAATGTTGGTAGAGGAAAAGGGAAAGCTCCAGTGCAGGTTCACACCATGACATCAAGGAGTACGGATGCCCAAACTAGCAACGCTGTTGTCGATGGTACGGTTCTAGTTTCTTAGTTCTTAGCCCATGTTTTATTCAATACTGGTGCCACTCATTCTCTTATTTTAAGCTCTTTTGTACATGTCTTGAGATTGGGGATATAAGAGTTCAACGAACCTTTAGTTATTGCTTTACCCTTAGGGCGGGTGTGTGAACTGTGTATGTAAAGCTTATAAAATAAAGATTGGGGGTGAGACTTTGAAGAGTGATTTGATTGTAATCCTCATGAATTCGTATGATGTAATTCTAGAAATGGACTGGTTGTACAAGTACAATACAGTTGTAGACTGCCAACTTAAGAGAGTGACTTTAGTGTTTGATAGGGGAACGACGATCACTTTCTAGGGAGGTAATGATTGAATAATGAGTGAGTGTCTCATGAAAACATGTCTTAGAGGACGGAAGAACCTAGCTTGCTATGCTTTTCTCATGAACTTAGAAAGAAAGCCCAGTGCCTCGAGAAGAAATACAGCAATTTCAGTTGTTGATGAGTTTGAAGATGTTTTTCCTGATGAGTTACCAAGATTAGCACTGCATGGGAGATCAAGTTTGGTATCGAGTTACTTCCAAGAACGACTCCGATTTCTGTAGCATCATATCGGATGGCCCTAACAGAGATGAAAGAATTGAGAAAGCAACTTAAGGAGTTTGTAGACAAGGGATATATCTGAAATAGCACATTGTCGTAAGGATCACCAATTTTATTTGCTATCAGCAGTTAAATCGAGTCACCGTGAAGAACAAGCATCCACTGTCTAGAATCGACGAGTTATTCGATTAGTTGGGAGGTTCGCGGTACTTTTCGAAGATAGATTTGCGTTCGAAATACCACCAGCCTAGGATTAAAGAAGAGGACATTCCCAAAACAGCTTTCAAGACCTGGTATGAACACTTCGAGTTTCTAGTGATGCCGTTTGGATTGACAAATGCTCTAGCAGCTTTTATGGACCTGATGAATAGGATTTTCAAGCCTTTTTTGGATCAGCTCGTGATCGTGTTTATCGACGATATTTTGGTCTACTCTAAAACTTAGGAGAAGCATGAGCAGCACCTCAAGATCGTGCTTTAGACTTTATGGGAGCATCAGCTATATGCAAAGAAAGAAAGGTATGAGTTTTGGTTGACAAAAGTCAAGTTTCTAGGACATGTCTTCTCCGAGCAAGGCATTTTAGTGGAACCGTCCAAGGTAGAAGCTATAGTGGAGTGAGAACAACCGAGGAATGTGGCAGAAATTCGTAGTTTCTTGGGACTCGCAGGGTACTATAGGAAATTTGTAAAGTACTTCTCAAAGATAACAGCTCCGCTGACAAGACTGATAAGGAAGAATGTCAAGTTTGAGTGGAATGAAAAATGTGAGTTTGTCTTCCAACAGTTAAAGAAGCAATTGACTACAGCTCTAGTTTTGATTATCCTGGATAGTGATGAGCCATATGAAGTTTATATAGATGCTTCGGGACGTGGACTTGGATGTTTATTGATGCAACATGGATGCATAGTGGTGTATGGATCGAAACAGCTGCGACCTCATGAGCGGAACTATCCTACTCACAACTTGAAGCTCGCAGCAATAATTCATGTACTGAAGATCTAGAGATGTTATCTATACGGGGTGACATTTTAGGTTTTCTTCGACCACAAGAGTTTGAAGTATCTATTCACTCAAAGGGATCTAAACTTGAGGCAGCGAAGGTAGATGGAATACATGGAAAATTATAATTTTGCGCTGCAATACCATCCTGGGAAAGCTAATGTAGTCGCTGATGCGCTTAGCAGGAAGTCGTCAGGAATTCTTGCTTGCTTGGCTCTCGAGAATTGGAAAAAGGATGCAATAGTGAGTGAGTGCGGGCTACATTACTATGAAAATTACGATCGAGTTTTGGTATATCATATGAAAACGCCCAAACTCTTGTTTAGATGGTAAAACAGAATCAGTGGCGAGACCAGCATCTGCGGAGAATCTAGACGCGAATTCAAGATGGAGAGAAATTCAAGGAATGGATACATGTTGATGGATCGCTGTATTTCAGAGAGCGTTTAGCAGTTCCAGCAATCGCAGAAGTGACGAAGGCCATAATGGATGAAGCCCACAAGTTTTAGTTCGCCATTTATCTAGGGAGTATGAAGATGTATTGTGATCTTAAAATGCAATACTAGTGGAGAGGTATGAAAAAGATCGTCTGAGAATATGTGGCTAAGTGTACGAGTTGTCTTCAGGTGAAGGTCGAGCCCCAAAGGCTAACAGGTCAGCTTCAGCTGCTTCCTATTCCAGGGTAGAAATGGGAGCACATCACAATAGATTTTCATACCGGTTTGCAATTTGGGTTGTGGTCGACAAGTTGATGAAATCGACGCATTTCATTCCTTTTAGGCCGACATGCTCGATGAGAGTTCTCGGGGAGCTATGCTTGCAAAATATAGTGAGGTTGCATGGAGTTCCCTTATCCATCACATTTGATAAAGACACTGAGTTCAACACTAAGTACTGGAGGAGCTTTTAAGAGGCCTTGTAAATGGACTTGAACTTCAGCACGGTGTTTCATCCTCAGACCGATGGGCAATCTGAGCGGGTCATTCAGATTCTTGAAGACATGTTACGTGCGTGTATACTAAACTTCGGTCAAAATTGGAAGAAATATTTGCATCTAGCAGAGTTTGCGTACAACAACAGCTATCAAACAAACGTTAGCATGGCGCCGTTTGAAGCATTGTATGGACGACTGTGTCGGTCATTGGTGTGTTGGGCAAAACTGGAAGACAAGATTGTTCTTGGGCCAGATGAGATCCATGATAGCAATGAGAAAGTCACTGTGGTACGAGATCGATTGAGAGTTTCTCAGAGTAGACAGAAGAGCTACGCAGATAGAAGACGCCGATCCTTGGAATTCGAGGTAGGAGATTTCATTCTCTTGAAAGTCTCACCTTGCAAAGGCATCACGTGATTCAGAGTAAGTGGTAAGCTTGCATTGAGGTATATTGGACCGTTCGAGATTACTCAACTGTTGGTCTGGTCGCTTATCGGCTTGATCTTCCTCTCGAGCTTTCTCACGTTCACAACATATTTCATGTGTCGATGCTTCGAAAGTGTCCACCTAAGCAGAACAAAATAGTCTCATTCCATGGTGTGCAAATCCCGGAAGACATGACATATGAGGAAGTGCCGATTTAGATTATCGATCAGAAAGTGATCAACTTGCGTCGTAGCGACATACCGTTAGTGAAGGTCATGTGGCAGCATCACGGGGTTGATGGAGCCACTTGGGAATTAAAAGTGACTATGCAGGAGTTGTATTTGCATTTGTTTTGTTATTGAATTGATTTGTAAATTTCGAGGGCAAAATTTCAACATATAAGGAAGTGTCGATTTAGATTATCGATCGGAAAGTGATCAACTTACGTCGTAGCGACATACCGTTAGTGAAGGTCGTATAGAAGCATCACGGAGTTGATGAAGCCACTTAGGAATTAGAATCGACTATGCAGGAGTTGTATCCGCATTTATTTTGTTATTGAATTGATTTATAAATTTCAAGGGTGAAATTTCGACATATGAGGAAGTGTCGATTTAGATTATTGGTCGAAAAGTGATCAACTTGCGTCATAGTGACATATCGTTAGTGAAGGTCATATAAAAGCATTACGGAGTTGATGAAGCCACTTGAGAATTAGAATCGACTATGCAAGAGTTGTATCCGCATTTATTTTGTTATTGAATTGATTTATAAATTTCGAGGGTGAAATTTCGACATCTGAGGAAGTGCAGATTTAGATTATTGATCGAAAAATGATCAACTTGCGTCATAGCGACATACTGTTAGTGAAGGTCGTGTGGCATCATCATGGAGTTGACGAAGCCACTTGGGAATTAGAATCGACTATGTAGGAGTTGTATCTGCATTTGTTTTGTTATTGAATTGATTTGTAAATTTCGAGGGCAAAATTTCTTTTACGGGTAGAGAGTTGTAACGCCCCGAAATTAATTACGTGGTTTTAGTATATAAAATGATAGATTAGTGTGTCATGATGAAAGTTTCATACTTAATTTGACTATTTTATAATATTTTTAAATTAATGTTATTTTAAACTGTTTTAATCATTTTTAATTACTATTGATTATTTTTATTTGTTATTTTAAATTTTTGAAACAAAACAATTTGTTAAATACCAACTACAGCCTTTTTGCAAAACTATGAGTGGTACACGGTTTTCCTTCCCTGTTTTGCTCTCCTCTCCTTTCTATTTATTTCTCTCTTCCTTTCTTTCCCTCACTCTCTCACGCTCACCCTCACTCTCCCTCTCTCTCTCGTCTCTCTCTCTTTTCCACTGCCTCTCTCTTTCTCTCTTCTCTCTCTTTTATTCCAAAAACTTTGAGTTCTAACTTCAATCCTTTGTTGAATTAGAAGCTTGGGAATGTGATTTAGCAACTACAAACTCGATTCAAAGATTAAATCAAGGTTAGTTTTCAAAATCTCATGCTTTTTTAAATTTTTCTATTTTCATTTTATTTTGAAATCCAGGCTCGTTTAAACTTAGAAAACCCTTAATCTAAGTTTATAGAACTTAAAACATCTATAATCTAGGCTTGGTTTGATTACAAACGAATTTGAATCAAAATTTTTCATTTTTTCTCTATTTTTATTTTTAAATTTTCTTAAATTTTTCTATTCAAATCTTGTTTAAACTAGTTTCGAAGTATTCTATTATATTTTTCTACCATCTATGAATGTTTTTCATGCCTATGAATTAAGAAAAACAAGTGAAAATGAGAATTTGGGTTCAAGGAGGCCGAAACCCGTGCTTGAAAAATTGTAGAATCTTTCCAGTTTGGCAAGCTGAACTTCATGTTCAGTAGGCCAGTCTCATAAATCTGGCAAGCCGAACTTAGAAATGTTTGGTAGGCCGGACCTAGATGGTCGGTAGGCCGAACTGTACAATTTAGCAAGCCGAACCAAGGAGACCGGTAGGCCGATCGGGCATAGTAAAAATTTATCATTTTTTATCCATTTTTACTGTTTTAAACCCCGATTGAGATTTTAATCTTGCAATATGATTTTATGAACACAAATGGCACACTAGGACACCGCGAGATAGCTTAGCAACATAGGATATCTTAAGCTAAATATTGAAAAACCTAGTCTATATTTAAGGTTGTTTGTGATTCCGTAGAGTTAACGTATAGCATATCAGGACTACGGTGTTAGACATCGGCACGGATATTAAGGTAGGACTACTACCTCTTTCCTTGGTAGCCAAGTTTTTAAATGATTTTGGCCTCAAAAGGATTTTTATCAAAATGTTTTCAATGATTGATTGAAAAAGGATTTTGATTGGTTGTTTTTACAAATAGTAAATTGAGGTAATTTTCATAATGAACCACATAATAAATGTAAATGAAAATACTTGGTAAAAAGAGATTTTAATAGCTATAAAAATACATAGAAAGGCATGATGTCATATTCAAAGATCGGGTCGTGTAGCGTGCGACCTTGGGGGTAGGTCCCGAAACCCAGTTGGGCCACTACGGTGGTGATAATTATGGTTTGCCTAAGAAAGATAAAATGATACTTTTTGGACGAACTAATTTTGATAAGATTTATTTAAATGAATTTATCCATTTAATTCTATTTTCAAATTATTTTCCTTGAAAGATAAATTTTATATTTAAATTATTTATTTGTTTTAAAACATAGTCTTATTGAGCCTTTCGCTCACATCTTATTTGTTTTTAAAACCTTCCTCCTAGATGGAATTTTGCTTAAGATTGACGAAGGGTCCGCATGTTAGACATGTATGCCCTAAGGAGTAAAAATGTAATGAGTTTTTGAAGACATTTTTATCAATAAAGAATTCATTTATTATTCATATACCAAATCTTGTCCTCTTTACGTTCATATTTGTTGAATGTATAATAAGCAAATAATAGTCTGAGACTGTCGGTCTAAACCTTTAAGAATTGGGCATATGATGGACAGATTATGCAGAAGACACTATTCTTAAGGTGACGGTCTAAATCATAAGATCCGCAATCAAGGGAATAAAGTTGGGCACTTTATTCATGTAAAGATTGTTATGTTGCTATATCCCTATTGGGAGATGGTTTGTCTAGACCATCGGAGGTGGACTCCGTGAATAGAAACATTGGCACGTTGTCATAGGTGACGATGTGTTGGATCGGGACATAAAGTGAATTGATTTGGATTAATAATTCTGTCTTGGCAAATCGATTCACTTTAGACAATCATTTGTATTGCATCTTAATCCTGAGATGAATAGTGAGCCCGTTGTCTTGACTTGTGTCTTTTGATGTGCCAAAGGGTGACACCCACATCTCAATAGTGGTATGCATGCCGGTACGTTGGAGGCATGACTCTTGATGACGTAGACCTGTTATTCGTAGATATGGAATCCATAGCTCCTCTTTAGGAGT
>CAMOHE010029606.1:0-66876 GCA_946598075.1 Artocarpus hirsutus | reverse complement strand
ATTTCCTTTCATAGGTTGAAAGTAGAAATCAAATTTAGTGTTTGTTTCAATCCAGCTTTGAATATGTGTTGCCCCTTTTTTACCTGTAGGGATTTGTATGTGATGTGATGTGGTGGCTCTGTTTTATTTCATTTAAGGTGCAGTTTAGAGGTATCAAAATAAATCTACTTTGCAACATATTTTTTCTTGTTAGATTTATATCATTTAAGGCGCAGTTTAGATGTATCAAAATAAATCAAGTACTTTGCAACATATTTTTTCTTGTTAAAATGATTTTGATGGTATGCCCAGTGTTTCTTGACAGGGTTTGATTCAATCTGTGTTTCAACTTCATGATGGATCTGATGTAGTTGTCGCAGTTGGGAAGTACGTGACACCAAATCATAAGGACATAAATGGCGATGGAATGGAGCCTGATTATAGTAATTTTCCAGGTGTAACCCTTTACTTTTTGCATTACAAAATGGCATGAGATCGTTTAGTTTGATGAAGTGTCTTTGTGGAGCGTGGAGTGACATCGAACACCAACTTTCACAGTGCAAACATGTTCAGAAAGGATAGCTCATCATTGTACACCCCACGGGTTTAACAGGATCCATTTTAGCTCTAGCTCTGCACGAGCAATTTCCATCATAGGATCTGCTAGAGGGTGGCCTGATATGCCCAAAAGCTTTATGCCATGAATTCCGAGGTACAACTGGATCAGGCTGCTCAGGGGCTCTTTGAAGAACATTATAGTCAATTTTTTATTTTTTTTATATCTCTTGTAAATCACCTTGAAGGAAGAGGAAAAAATGAAAAGAAGAAGAAAAAATGAAAAAAAGAGAACCACATACAAGTTCTTGCATTGAAGAACAGTTTGTTTTGGGTTCTGAATTCGAGTCAGTAGTATTGGAGAATATGACCAGCTCCTGGGGAACACTGTTTCACTTGGGTGCTACAGGTGAAGCCCATTCTGTAATCTTGTGTAGAATCTTCTATTTCGCAAATATAAAAATGGAATTATTGATGTCTAATTCCCAATGTTTAACTGAGTCCACAAAAATTAACACTATTGCACTTGCTGTCTTTGTCATTCAAATATTTATCAACTAATTACAGGGATCGAAACGGGAAAAAAAAAATAGAATAAGGACCCAAGTGAGATATTATAAAAGGCAAGAATCAAAATAAGATTTGAAATGAAACTCAAGTACCTATAGGAATTAAATTATTATTATTATTATTATTATTATTATTATTATTATATTCTTTTTTTTGTTTTAAAGAAGATGAAGAAACAAATGGCAGCAGGTCTACGCTACAGTTAGAGAATGTCATTCAGCTTTCGCATATGCATTGGTTGACACTTCCAAGTCATACCGCCATGGAACCCCTTTCAAAGTGGAAAAAGAAAACGTCATAAAAACTCGAAATAACAAGACTAACCCACCCTTGAGTAAAGTTTGTTGTTGTCATTGTTTTTGCTTGTTTTTCTCCTCTTTTTCCTTTTTAAGTTGCTACGAAGTTTTTTAGGTACCTTAATCACGATAATAAAGCAAAAAAAAGTATTGAGCTAAGCTAATCGTGAACTCGAAGAACAAGAGAATCCAATATAATAATAAATTGATATATCAGCCCAGTTGAGTTCAACTTAGGATGATACTTCTTAATCAAAAAAAAAGAAAGAAAAAGAAGTTCTGCCTCCTGATTACAACTGTCGAATGGTTTGGTTCTCGTATTTCTTGGTAAATCTATAGTAAGGACGCACAGCAAAACTGTAATTTTTGTCCTTATTTTCTTTTACTTGAATCAACTATGGTTTAGTAAATCATTGGTGGTTTAATAAATAAGTTGAAACTAAAAATATTGTAACGTGTAAAAGCTTTATATTGGAGCTCAGTCTTGTTTTATATTATAATACGTGAAAGCAAACATTGTCCATAATTAAAACTCGTAGTCCCAACTAATGTTACCAAATACCACATTAATAATTTAAAGTTCTAAGATAATGGCATAAAACTAAAGATCAAGTTAAGGGGATTTTCTCAAACGTACTTGAGTTTTTTCTTTTCCCCCTTTGGGAATGACTACTATGCGGCAGGTTTTTTTTCTCATCAATGAGGCAGGCTTTTACATTCATCAGATCAGATCTAGCAGTGTCAAAAATAAAGTTCCATATGTATATTGTTGGAGAATTCCGTCTGAGAACAACTCTTTCTTTATCGAACAGTTACAAAAAAATAAAAATAAAAATTAGGAAAAATTTTCTTTCACCCCGTCAATGGTGTCACCATAATTGACGTTTAGAAGGGTGGGTCCCAACCCATGGAGGCAGAGGAGTGGCAATGCTCTGAGTCGTGACCTCAGTCGAACTCAACATGACCTTTGTTGCAATGCCTCCTAACCGAATTGTAATCTTCATCGCAATGGGGTTGCAACAGAAGGTGTCCAATCGCAACTATTATTGCAATTTGGGGACATAGGAGTAATTTCCACCAATCGAGACTCGAGTATTTCCAAATATGGAGTCGCTAGTGGCTCCTTTCGGTGTTTTTTTTTTTTTTTTTTTTCACATATGTTTTTGCTTGAGGTAGCTTGTTTTTTATTCCTTTTTTTTTGGGTTTTTTCTTGGGTTTATTTTTGGTTTTTTTCCTTTTCTAATTTAGTGGGTGTGGCTCATTTACCATTTTGGTGAGGTTTTTTATTTTGAATCCTCACATGTACATCTAATGAAAAAAATAACGCCTCATTTTATGAGGAAATTAATCCCTCTTATTGTAATTTTTCCCTTTAACTCAAACATATTTAGTTGGTGTAGTACTGGTATTTTTTAAAGATAGCACGTTACATCAAGATGAGATTGAGATGTGGTTATAGACAGTCTATAATAGTAAATCTACACGAGATTTTACCAAAACGTAAAGAGTTTAAATTTCTCCACCACAAGTTAAAAAGAAAAGACCTTTGCAACAAAGTTGAAATACAAGTATTTTGTTTTTTTTTTCTTTCTTTTTTTAAATTAGAATAAGGATAAAAATCTTGTAGGATTTATAAAAGAATATGAACCTTTATATCCTTTGTTAAAGGGGCATTTCTCTAGATTTTCTAAGCCCAAAAAAAAAAATATACAAATTTGTTTATTTTGAAGAGCGAGACTAGAAGATAACCTAGTGAAATATAAATATATTTTTGGCACATTCGCCCTTTAATTTTTTTCACTTTTTTATAATATGATCCTTTAACCTTTTTTTTTTGTGGTAATTAAGTCCCTCAATTTACTTATGTATGGAAATTAAGACTCATCATAAACGCCCATTAAAACTGAGACAAAAAAAATCAAGTGAGAAGCATTAGACCCACAAGGATAAGGAGTCTAACGACTATCCGGTCCAAGCAGTGAACGTGACTCATTCAAGAATGACGGATTGGGGAATACCACTGGCCAGTGGTCTAGGTGCAGGTGCATCGGCAATCAGTCGCCATCGTGAGCATATATTTATTTACAATCATTGCCCTTGCCCTTGTAAATGGGCTGAGAAAATCTCACGTAACTGTTTTCCGTCTCAATTTTTAACAACCACTTACGATTAGGTCTTAAATGTCACGTTTAATTAAGTTCAAAAACTTAATTAACAAAAAAAATTAAGGATCATATTAAAAAAAAAAAAAAAAAGCAAAAAATTTAGAGAACAAATACACCAAAAACTCTAAAACATAGACGTCTTCTGGAGACAAGGGTAGTTTTCCCATATGGGCATGTCTAGGCTGAATTAAAACGCCTTTGAGAATATAAATCTGATAGTTGATTCATATATCCCACTTGTGCACATTACGCCAACTAGTCTAATCAGAAGGCTCTATATGCTTCCTTTACGGATAAGTAAATTGTTACCATATTGGGCAAATCAGAAAACTTTATGCATGGTTCATATACTTGCATGTATTCCTTTTATTTATTTATTCGTTTAATATAATTTTTGTCTACAAGGAATCATCTACTTTTGCTAACCGTTGGGCAAGCTACAATTATTGTGTACTTTGTATTTGAGAAGCTGAAAGGAGTTTAAAAAACCGACTAGGGGACAATATTCCTAGTTACAAACTACAAGATTTTGACAAAGAGTGAAATCTCCTCACAACCCATTCTTTATACCTTTTGATTCAGTACCATAAAAACAGAGAAAGGAGAAGCGCCACAACATTGGTGTCAAGTGTCTAACATTTAACAAATGTATATCTCAGCCAAAAACCGTCAGATTACATTCCCAACAAATCATTGTTTAGCATTTCCCTTTTCATGCTCCTTTTTTTCTCTTTATGCACCTTCTCTTGCTTGCTCTGCCCAACTATCCAATTCCTCCTTTCTCAAGTTTTCTTATATTCTTAATTCTCACTTCTATATCTCTCTGCGATCCAAGAAAGCTATGATTCCAAAAGATTTATATTTAATAAATGCACTGAGAAATAAAGATAAAAACTCTTCTTTGGATTAACACCATTGGTCCTTCTCTTATTTAGTATATCTTAGCTTCTCCATCATAGTTCTAAACTAGAGAGAAAAAGAATCCAGAACCCAGTTATAGAAGAAGCTTGAAGAGAAATGGGTGTTATACCTCTATTTTTCTTGTGCCTTTTCTTCATGTCAGGTGATTTGCATTACCTTCAAAGCTTTTGGTTCTTGCCTGGATGTTTGTTAATGATCTTTCTTAGCGCTAAATTCTTATTTATATCAGCACGCTTTTTCCATTTTGTCATTTGTTTTCTTTTCAAAATTCCACTTCTAGGAGGGGAAATAAATGGTTTGAGTCCAATTTTCTGGTTGTTGATAAGAAGATGCACCAATGCTGAAAATTAATAACAGGACAAACAAAAGGTAATAGAATTTCGAGGAATAAGAAAATGAATAAATATCTAGGGACAAAATTATGTGCATGCTACACTTAAAAAAATTATAAGCATTCCAAGAGGATATCATTTTTTTTATTTCGCTTTTTTTAAATGTCTTACAATTGTTAAGAGAAAACTTCAATATAAAGCTCGTAATTTAATATGTTCTCTTAGTAAATTTAATTTATGAATCATGATATCCATATTTTATCAACATTTACAAGAACAGTGACTGCAATCATCAAGTTAGCTTCAGTTCAGGATATTGCTGATTTCAAGTATTCATACACTCTATTGTAATATGTCAATAAAATTGACCTTCATTTTGTGCATTTCGAAAATAAAAGGACAACAGAGTAAACGTATGAAATGTTCAGTCGTTCGTTTAGATGTTGGAAACATATTTTAGTTTAATCAGTTGATGCAAATTTCGGGTGTTACATAAGACAAGTGGATATCAATTCGTTTAGATGTTGGAAACATATTTTAGTTTAATCAGTTGATGCAAATTTCTGGTGTTACACAAGACAAGTGGATATCAATCTTACCAACTTCTTTCCCTCGTCTCATGAGAGAAATAAGAAATGGAGAACTTACAAATTTTTTTTAGTTTCTTCAGGTTCAAGTAATGCAGAAAAGCCTCCTCTAAAAGCAATCCAGAAAGATGAGGTTGTGGGCAATCAAGAAGATCAGATACCTTTTTCGGATTCTGTGTTCACAGACCAGTTGGACACAATTCCAGTTGTCAACCCAACTCCAACTACGCCAACACCATTTGTTGAATCCCCGCCAGCGCCGACCATGACACAGCCTACCATAACCCCACCAACACCAACCATGACACAACCAACGCCAACAACACCGAGCACAACTCCTGTGTCATCTGGTGGCAGTTGGTGTATTGCAAGCCCAACAGCTTCGGACACCGCTCTGCAGGTAGCCCTTGATTATGCTTGTGGCTATGGAGGTTCAGACTGTTCTGCAATTCAGCCAGGTGCAAGCTGTTACAATCCAAACACTCTCCGTGACCACGCTTCTTACGCCTTCAACGAGTACTTCCAAAAGAACCCAATTCCAACCAGCTGTGTCTTTGGAGGAACAGCTCAGCTAACCAACACCGACCCAAGTAAGATCCTACACTGGAAACTTGTTCCAATCATTTGGAAATGTTATCCAAGTATGACTGTAAAATAGGGATTCCAATCTCACTTCTGTGGTTTATTGTTCCTGGAAGAAAGTTAACAAAGAAAACCTCCAAAAGAAAACTTTTG
This sequence comes from Artocarpus hirsutus, assembly GCA_946598075.1. Taxonomy (NCBI): domain Eukaryota; kingdom Viridiplantae; phylum Streptophyta; class Magnoliopsida; order Rosales; family Moraceae; genus Artocarpus; species Artocarpus hirsutus. The sequence goes on along the minus strand of CAMOHE010029606.1, from coordinate 60,736 downwards.
CTTATTTAAACATGCTCACTTTACTCTGCAAAATTGTGTTTTACTAAAATACCCATCAGAAACGAGTTGTCCATTCTTTCAACAGCAGAGCTCTTGCTGAATTTTATGTCCGACTTTCAATCAACTTCACCAGAACTTTTAGATCAAATTACCAACTCTTTTCACTCTTCCACCGTGATTTCAAAGACCCAACTTTGTCCTATCATTCTATTTGTGCTCCAATGCTTTGAATGGATATGACTTAGATCAATCTCTAAACAACCTATCTGTCTCTTCATTGCAGGTAACGGTAACTGTCACTATGCATCACCCCGAACAGCACCCAGGTAAAGCTTCAAGGCGACCTCTAACATCATTTTCTATGTCCTAAAGAAGGCAAAAGAAAAACTAATGCAATTTTTACTTATCTTTTTGCAAATGCAGCACAACTACCCCCGCTAATCCCACCCCCATGATGCCACCACCAGCAGTTCCAACCACCCCAACCTTTGAGACACCAACTGGATCTTCTATCTATGGTTCAGAACCTGTAGGGACTCCCAGCTCAGCTGTTTCTGTCTCCTACTGCAGAACATTGTTATTCATCGCATATGGTCTCTTGGGGTCCGTCATTGCAGCAACTTATCAGTGAACAGAAAGAAAACTACTTACCAAGTTATGCTCTCTGCAATGAGAAGGCAGTTCATTCACTTGGAAGCACACTAGTTGAAATTCAACGGGGCAAAGAGAATCTTGAGCTATTATGTTCTATCAAGGCCTCATTCTTACCATTTGCGTTATTTATTATACTTCATCTATGTATACCTCTTAGTAGACTAAAAAGCGCTAGGAAAAAAACAGAAGAGGAAAGAATAGGTTCTTGCACTCGCAGGCCATCGTCATTCTATATGCAGCAATAGCACAATAAATTATTATCCATCCCCATCAGGCTTCAGAAAAATTTACTACTAAAGGGACACTCAACATTAGATAGCATATTATCTGACTAACAATAAAATTTCCAGGGGAAAAAAGTACTGACCTAATACAAAGCTTGAAACATACAGTGCAATACTCATATCATGTTGGCTATTGACTTTAGAACGAACAACAGATGAAGATTTGATGGTCAAATGCTAGCACAAGGAAACATGACGATAACATGACGACAAAGGCTAATCGTTCTGAATCACAAAGACGACATTGTTTGACTTGATGCAGAATTATATCAAAGGTTGCATCATCTTATAACCCCGAACACACTAGACAGTTAAAATGCTTTCACTAAAGCTATCCAGCATTCGACATGATTTTTTCTGCAGCAAAATCCTTTTTTTTGGACATATTTTTTGTGATATTATAGAATAGCAAGAAATTAATCACAAGAAAGTAGTGTTATTAATTGTTTAAAGACTGTTCCATACATAGCATACAAAATGAATGCAAAATGCAAAAGTTGACGAACTTGCTTATATATATTAAAACAGAAAAACTAATTCACATATTAGGTTTTTAATTTATAGTATTCTTGCCAAAACAAGAAAAAAAAAAAAAGACAAGAGAAGTAAAACATCAGAAAACCATGACTGCTCTCACGATTATTTCCAATATACAAGGATAACTTACTCTATTGATATAATAGTACCCTCTACAGATGTACAAAAGACTAAACTAGAAGCAAAAATGGCACAGTGGCGATACAAACGATGGCTAAAGTGGCAACAATTGCACCTTGGTCAAATGCCCTCTGCAAACTTCCCATTCGTGAGAAATGCTGGAAAGCCAAATACCCTGCAATCACCAAGGATATAATAGCACCTTCTTGTGTTCCCCTGCCAATAGAGAAGACGAGAAAAAAAAAAAAAACTAAGCATAGAAACTAAAAGTCTCACAAGAGCACTGGTCTCTTTAGTCTTAAACAATAAACTTACCTTAGGTTGATTACTTGATAAGGAGCCACAATCACTAACAGTAATGCTAGAAATGGCAACTCAAGCTCACCTAAAGACACCAGAAGCCCAATTTAGAATTATTACTAAGAAGGAACAAAACAATATAGACAGTAAAAGTCAGAGCAAGGCGCAAAGAAATGCAAGTGCCAAACACATAAACAAGTAGATAAGGCCAACATACCAGGAATAAAGAAGAAGAGGCGAACAAGAAGAGCTAAAAATGCTGTCCAAATACCATATTCACCCCTGTAACACAAACTAATATAAATTTACCAAGGTAAAAATCCATTCAAAGTTTACCCACATGATAATACTTGCAGGATCTTTGGAGTAATTACAGGGAAAAGAAAATTTCAATTCATTATGATTTTTTTTAATGAAAAAAAAAAACCATGGATTAATCTGGAGAATTTTCAAAAAGGTGTACTTAATCCATGCAATGACGCTTGCTGGTGCTTGTATCGCAAATAACGGAACAAGGAAGGATTTCTGGATGGCAGTGCCTCTGGCAAGCATCAAAATGCTGAAATAGTAATCAAAAGATCCGTCAATGCATAATTTACATATCATCTTTTCTCAAAGAAGTGGAACACAGTGTATATTTTTACAACTCTAGTGGAATGGTCCAAAATTTAAACAATTCTGATTTCATCTAATGATATAACCATAGCATTTTGATTGGCACATTACAAAAGTGTATGAAATGGCAGTTGATGGGACCATTTGCTCTGAAGACAATCAGACAGCAAGGCCAATCAATGCAAACTTTGCGAAACTGAAAAAAAGGGATCAAGATATATTAAAGAAAATATAATCTTAAACGGGTATCATTGTCATGCTTCCTCATCCCATTATTTTGATAGTTTAATCCCACGAACTAACGGGAAATAATGCAATGTTCTTACTTAAAATTTACAACAAGTAACTCAGTCATTCAAAGTTCAAAGAAACTAAATCAAACCATCCTGTTTCAAAATCCATATCCCAAGACAAATCACGAAAAAGGAACAGAAAAGCCACAGTTAAAAACTTGCTTAATTCAATGGAAACAGACACGAATCTAATGGATTTTACCTTTTTATTTATTACTTTTTTGATTAATATATAATGGATTAAGTTGAATTTACATGCACGTATGGAAAAAAAAAAACGAAACAAAACAAAACGATACAATACAAAACAAAACAAAACAAAGCAAAAAAACAAAACAAAGAGAGAGATAAAGATATTCATGATAATCATCATCATGGCTTAAAACTGTAGTATTAACGATACTCTTTTTGTGGCGAAATTCTTGCACCAACCAAAAAACTTAAAACGAAAAGCTAAAGAAAAACTCTTATTGCTTACAAAGATCAAAAATCAAGCTGAACAATGCCACTCAAATGTATATACGAAGACAGATAAAAGTTCTATAGTTAGAGAGAGGAAAGAGAAATTACGCAGAAGAAACGGTTGACATCCACTGGAGATGTCGAACAGAGAGAGGCGCAGCGTAACACACCGCACCAGATCCCCTACAACCATTCTTCTTCGTTTTCGTCGCCCTCCTCAATATCCCCTCATTTCCAAACGAAAATCTAAAAGCAAAAAGGTCAAAATTTTCAAAACAAAGCACGAAAATCTTCCATTAACAAGCTCGTCGTATTGATTGAGTCGACAATTACAAAAGTAATCAGACATGAAATCGACCGGGAAATCACCAACCTGAGGCTAAGAGGATTGTATCGGAGCGAGCTTGAGGTCTGAGCTCGAGGAGCCAAGTCCAACCGCTCGGCCTGCCGACAGAGAGAGAAAGAAGGAGTCTTCCTGCTGTAGAGAGAGAAAGTGTTTGCCCATGGTTTGCATGTGAGAGAAAGCGACGCCATTTCCCCACTCTCCTCCTCCTCGGTATCGTATCTTTTAAAACAAAAAAAAATTTATTTCAAATTCAGATTGCTGTTTAAAACTGATACGGGGTGCTCAGATTGCAAACAAGCCTATTAATTTCAAGGCTTTTGGTGGCTTCACTTTTCCGTCCACATATCGGGCATCCACTTGACGCAATAAAAGTCCCGTTTATGTATTTAATAACAGCACCTACTGAAAACTCCAATCTGCTGACCGCATTATAACCCCATCGGATACCGTAGGTGGGCCCTATGGTCCGAGATTAGGTCCCATCAGATAGGAACTATATTTTGTTTTTTTAATACAAAAGAGAGAAAATGTCATCACTTTTAAGTGGAGCTAAGCGTGACTCGAACCCTTAACCTATGATTGGCTTTAATGAAATTATAAGTTAGAAAAAAGTATGATACGTGATCAAATTATTGTTATGAAATTAAAATCTAACATAATATTCAAAATCTCTTAAAAATGTCTTTAATGACATAGTAATTATCTTAATGCTATTACATATTGTACTATATAATTACATAGTAATAATTTTAATGAGATTATTTTAATACATTTGTAGAATTTTTACAATTAAATCAACACAATTTAAACCATACATAGAGAGACATAGGCTTGTTTGAGAAGCTTATTGAAAAAACAAGTTAGAATTTATAGTATAAAATTCTCATATACTATAATGAAAAACAAAAGTTTGCTATAGTATATAGCCATCACATATTATAATTTTTAAGTTCTTACTTCAAATTCTAACTGATTTTTCAAAAACACTGATAGTTGCTTATTGTCTTGTAGTGTTCAGCTCTCGATGCTACGTGGCCAACTCTCTACCTAACGTGTAGCGTGGTTTCAAGTTTCAACTTAACTAATGTTGTGGTCCTTATGGGTTAACAATCAAATCCATAAAAAAAAAAAATACTAAAATCCAAATGCACAATTAATTTATAAATCTTTGACTAAAATCCACATTATACACCAAAATTCGTAACTAATTTCACAAAGGCAGTAAAGTTTACAAATAAATCTCACACAAATTTTAATACAAATCTTTAAAACCAAATTGCAAACAAATTTCAAAAAGGAAATTCTAATAAATCCACTAAAATCCAACATTAAAGTAAACTAAAACACTTAAAATTCTCCTTAAAATCAATTTGACGATGACAAAAAAGTGATTAGGCAGCCGGAGGTGGTGCGGACAGGAATGCTTGGACACTGACTGCATTAGGAAAGTTTTCGTAGCTCCATGTATTCTTATATGTTTTTGCCCTACTGTTTTGGGATTTTGAACCCCATTGTTCTGTATTATTTTTAAGAGACAACTTTTATTTTAGGGTTCCATTCCAGCATTTTTTTGAAAAAAAAATAAAAATCTTTGATGACAGTTTGCACAAAATTATCCCCACATGTCCTTTTTTTTTTTTTTTTTTTGTGAAACTGTAGTTAAATCATCGTATGGATTTCCAAAATATGAAAATCTGTCCCGTTTATTTTTGTTCTTATAATTTTTAAAAATATTTTCGTATGTTTTTCAAGGCAAAAATTTTATAATCACTCTCAGCACATTTTCTAAAAATTTCTCATTTTTCAAAACAAAAACATTTTCATCTATTTTGAAAACAATACTAAACGACTTGTTTCATTTTTTTTTTTTTTTTGCTAGGAAGCTAGATGATTGATTTCTCTAAAATCTATATATAGTCAAAGCCATGAAGCAAGCACCTTGTCTTAACTTTTTTTTTTTTTTTTTTTCATTTTTGTCCTTTACTTTTCCTTTTTTCCCAAGACCTGCTTCCTCTTATTTTTTCTTTCTGCTGTCGTTTTTGTGGTCTCTCTTTGTGAATTCCACCAATACAAAAACAACGCAACGGTAATAAATATTTCAAAAATCAATTCAGGCAAATTGGAAAAAAAAAGTTAAAAAAAGGTTTGAGTGAAGTGCGAGTGAGAGAAAGAGCGACCAAAAGAAAGAGAAAGAAAGAGCTGTGGCCGGCAAGCCAACGCATCACCAGCCCGTTGACCTCTGTTTTCCATCTAATGAGTGGTTGACAGACGATCTATTCGAAGCTAGAGTTCATGCAGCAAGGGAGATGCGATTGGAGTAGGCCAGTGCTTGGGTGCATAACTAAGTTATGGTGGAACTTTGCCGGTCTGGTTTAGGCACTGAGGAGGGCAGAGCCGTCTGTGGCAACCATGCGGAGTGTGGAGCTCAACCGGGTCTGGGCTGGGTTGGAGGGGCGTGGGAGAAGCCTCGGTGGTTTGGCTTGAGCGTGGGTTGGGCGAGCTTTGCTACCACCCATAATGCGCTAGTGTTGAGGGGCCTAGATAGGTTCGTGCTACCAGCAATGGACGGGCCGTGGTGGCTTTGGGCTAGCTGTGGGAATGGTGGGGGAGAGGCCATGAGTATCCTCTGCTAGGCAGATGGCCTGGGAAGGGAGCTTCGAGTATCTGGGCGAACTTTAGCGCCGGGGATCACTGTGGAGGCCATGTCATTTGTTCAATAAAGGTAGCGATGTTTCCTGTTTTTGATCTGTTTGTAATAATAGAGATGGTTTTCCCATCTCTGGACTTATTATGCATGGTTTACCTGTTCATGAGAAGCGGGGTTTGTAGTTATATTCGACTAGATCTGTATCTAGTCTAGGTCATTTTGTCTCCACTAAGGAAGAATTAGGCTTTGTCGACTAGGTTTGTCAATCAATGAGCTGTTGTAAAGAGCCTTGGTCGAGCTTTATGTTGAGCAGTGTCAAGCGGGGATTCCTCTTTTTGATTTGACACCCGTTATTTGTCCCTCTACACTCCATTATCTGCTTTGTTAGTCCAAATAATGGTGGAACCAACATTGGTTAGGAACAGTTTCTATCCTTAATGATTTAAGCGACTTTGTTTGTACTTTCTTTAGTTTTAATGAAGTTTCTTTATTAAAAAAAAATGACACTACACTTGCAAACAAGAAAAGGGGAAAAAAAGAAAAAAGAAAAAGAAAGAAACAACGCTGCGGTGGTAACCGCTTCTTCTATCAAACATGTATATTACATTCGTAAACGTTGGAATTCTAATGCATATGTGCTGTTCGTTTATTTGCGCATAATTTTTAAAATTTGTGGTACTCACTTATTTCGCCCTCATTTCTTCCTAATCCTTTTTCTCAATTTTCTTATTTTTTTAATTTACTTCTTGAAAAGGAACGAGTGAACAACGAAAGAGAAAATAGGAAAACAACAAAAGAGAAAATAGAAAATTGTTTTAAAATGTCCATATATATATACGTATACACGCACACAAATATATACTAGAAAATTTTTATTAAATAAAATAATATAAATGTGATCATAAGAATTTTATTAAAATTTTTTTCAAACGATAAATTTGTTGGAAAAATTTGAAATTAAATAACAACACGCTGTTCATGGTATATCGGTAAAAAATAGTATATTGATAGATAACTTTAGATTCCTAATGTCGTTCCCCATTTATAATTACTTTTTTACGCTTAAAAAATGTTCTTATGGTACAAAAATGATAAATACTTCTGAATGTGATTGATTATTTTTTAAGAGAGTTTAAGAAATACTTCTGATATTAATATTAATTAAAAACATAAAAAGCTTAATATTTTTAAAACTAACTGGTGGAGGGAGAATTTCGCATTACAGTATCAATATTTTCTTCTTCTTTTTTTTTTTCAAATTCATTTATTAATATAAAACTGTCATTTTATTATTGTTTAAAATTCATTGAGAATTATAGCTGTGAAATATAAATAAATATATATTTATATCTATCTATATATATATATATATATAATCATAATTATAACTCCGTCAACAATGAGATCTATTTATACTAATTAATTATACACACACAAAAATGTGTCTCTAAATATATTTTTAAAAAAAGCCAGCCTAAATATGAGATGTGATACAGCCCTAACTTCCTTTTTATACCAATTGATTATATACAAAAATTTCTGAATATAAATACCACTGGCAATGTACTTTATTAAAGTAAAAAACGCATATAACATTAACAAACTACCACAACCTCACATGTGATTCAACAAAAAGAAAAACAAAAACAAAAGCAACTACCAATGATTTATATACAAATTTGTGTAATTGTTATTTTTCTACTTTTTTATCTGTAAAAATGAGTAAATTGATTTAGGCATTTATTTTATTTTACTTTAGTCCAACTAATAATAATAAATAAGATGGTAATAAAGGAAAAGCTTACATTAAAGTGTGAAAAGCATATGAAAATAATTGTTGTAACACGGGGTTAGTAATATTGAATAAATAAGAATAGATTTAATTACAATATCATTTCAACTCAATAAAACGTTACTCATGGGTCTTTAAAATAAACAAAAATAAAAATAAACTTTAAATACAAATCATAGTTTTAGTATAGCACTATATATGAAAATACAGTCATCATCATTATTGTATAATTCTCAATCACATATGTAACTTAGCACCGCGACCACAAAAGTATTATGAATCTTACATGATTTGGACAAGTTGCAAATAAACTAAGATCTTCCAACACGAAACCAACAGTGTTGTCACATATTCCTTGTTAAACAAGTTACACTGAATTTCACTCGACAGATGTAAATATAATAAGGATGAGCATCGACATGCCCAGTAGGGAAAAACCATTTCACCTTTAGGTTTTATTCATTACTATATTAAACCTGCTTGGTTAGTTAGTTTTCAATCATTATTCATCTTATGAGGTTCATTTTTGATCATATTCTGTGGATACCTTACGTTAACCATTATCGAGTTTCATACATATACTTACATACAAGTATTATAATTCATTAATGCTCTTAGGTATCCACGTCTCAATAGAGTATTTCACCACTCAACTCATCGAAACCCAAATGAGCGCGCTTTTCCACTCTTCAATCATTTCAAGCGTGTCGGGTGAGGGGACATCAAGCCCCAGATCCTCACCATTTTGATTTCTATACAGTGTGTTCCAGGACTTTCGACCCAAAATGAGCGTCATCACCTCCTCCCTATTTTACCTTTTAAGGTATTCATGCTTAAGGACAAAACCGTTGCTTTCTTCATGTCTTACTATTCCTCTATAATCATTTATTATTTACAGAGTTAGTTTTCCTAACCATGCTTCTCAGTTTACAACAACACATATCAAATCAATTTATTCCTCGCTGTATAATACAAGGCGAGTTCGACATCATTGTGTTATGAGTAGTATCATATGCTTTCAAAATATCATATACATGTCTTGCAATGTAAAACAATCACATTTAATTAACCAAAACCTTACAAAAGATGAGTAATAGAATCCTTACATCTTTGCAATATATCCACTGATAATTTCAAGCTTACAAAATCAAATTCACCACGTAAGCTCTAAATACGTCGTTATCTTAAAACGTATAAAATAACCATACTTTAACTTAAATCCTAATTTTTAATTATGTAAATTTATCCTTTATTTTTATTAGTGTGCCATAATCATTAATGTACTAAATTTGTGAATATCAATTTTTTCAACTTAATTTTAGTAAATTATAAAATAACAATAAAATAAAATAAAATAAAAATATACGAATTTTATTTTTGTACGAAATATGTTCAAATGAATTTTTAAAATAAATAATTTGATTTTAAAATATTTAGAAATAAAACAATTAAAAACTTTGATATTCATTCAAATAAAAATATTTGAAATTACAACTTTATAGAAAACTATTTATTATTTCTAAAACATAAGTGATTAAATAACTACTATCGTCCTATTTATTTAGTCTCCTTTATTTATCCTTGAGATTGAAGGTTTGAATCCTACCTGAAGCTAGTTTTTAAGAAAACAACATATAGTTTTATCGGAAAAACGACATGTAGTTTATGTGAAAAACGACTTGGAAAAAACTTTTACAAAGAGCCCAAAATCTTAATTTTTGAGTTTTTCTGCAAATCTTGGTTTTCTAACAGCTTTCTAAGCATAAAAATAATGTATAAACAATATATAATCATCTCTATACAATATCAACTCATTTCTGTATATTTCTATACTCAAAACATAATCAAAATCTAAGTTTTAAGTTTGAAAAGTTTACCTCAAATTCAAGCCAAATACATTGTTTTGATAACCAAAATTTCCTTGTTTCCAAGTTCTATAAGTTACTAGGATAAAATTTATGTGATTTCTATTGAAATATGGGTGGGATTTTGAGGTTTGGCCTCTTAGGTAGCTACCATGGGAGAAAAATGAAAGCATAGAAGAAAGAAAGAAGAAGAAGAAGAAAGAAAGTGAAGAAGGAGACAGAGGAAGAGAGATTAAATAGAGAAAAAGAAGGAAAAAAAAAAAGAACTAAATAATAATCATCATCATCTCGTGGAATGCAGGATGTTTTTCTAAGATTTGGCAGTAAACAAGAAAAAAGGAGATAAGGAAGACTTCATGGGAAAGTTTTGAAGGAAATGCCAAATGGCATTTTTTTAATTAACTAATGATTGTAAAGGCATTTTAGTAAACATGCTAAATAGGAGTAGGAAAAATTTTACAAAAATTAAAATAGGTAGAATAAATAATATGGAATAATTTTAGATGCAAACCAAAATTTTACAAGGTCTAATTGACACACTAATAATTAATTTATACACCATTGTGCCTATTAAAATAATGGATGTTACAATTGTCTATCATGATAAGGTGTTTAGAAGAATAGTTCAAACCAATGGTTTGAATTGTGAACAGTATAAAGCTTTCACAGGCTACATTAAAAAGTTACAGTGTAAAGTTTTCACATACTGTAGTTCTTAAAACTAAAATAATGGTTTAAACTACTCTTTTAAATACCCTAATGTATGCATAGTTAAATATATCTCTAGGCTTTGGATATTATAAGAAGCAAAATTGTGTACTATTTACTCTTCAACTATTTCTCTTCCGTTTCTATTTAATTGATTTCCTATATTTAATTGCTCTTTAATTAAAATGCATTAAAAAATCCTAATGACATGAAGAAATTTACAACCATATCGAGGTCAAAGCTAGCCCTTGCGACACACAACAATGCAATTATTGGAAAATTGCAATAACAATATGTCCAAAATGATCTCCCTCTAAGACCATCTCTGATGCAAATACTAATGCTACTATTATATTTGCCTAAAAAGTGTAAAAATAGCATATTTAATGTGTCATTTAATGTTGTGTTTCAATACATAAAGCTCCTTACTTTGCCCCTTGAATATCCGATTTTTCATTTGAATAGACAAAATTATACCTACGTGATTCATACATGGGTCTCTTGTAAGGATAAAAGTGAGATATTATTACTTGCATGTGCAAATCATATAAGCTTAATTCTGACTACTTAAAGGAACAATTGGAGGTTCAAGGGCAAAGTGAGGAGCTTTGAAAGTTTAAGGGGCAAAGTAGTGATTTTTAAAGTTCAAGGGAAAAATAAGGAGTTTCGAAAGTTTAGAGCCAAAGTGGTGATTTTAAAAGTTCATGAGAAAAAGTGAGAAAGATCTTAAAGTTTAGGAGTCATTGATGTTAATAATTAAGAAACAAATTCCTCCAGCAACTAGATTAATGGAGCGAAATAGAGTGAAAGAGAACACACAATATTTAAAGTGGTTCATTCAATTTAGGCTACCTCCACGTACTGTTGTAGATATTTTACTAAGGGAGAAATATATAAATGTTTATAATACTCAAAACCTCACAAGCTAACAAAACCATAAACCAATTATACCCAAGAAAATTGCTCTTAATTTTCACTCATGCTTTCTATGTAAAGATTATTATTTTCTCTCAAGGATGGGATGATAGGAATGAATTAAACGACTGGTATAGCTATAAGCCCCTCCTCCTTTTACCTAATTTCACTCAAAATATCAAATAAATTGAGCTAGTTAGGTACCACCATTTTTTACCATTTTGTTCAAAAGTTGTAGGCAGCTATAATTTGAGACTCGCCTCTTTTCTTAACAATCTAAAATGGTGGGCTACCTACCATTTAACAATCAACCATTTGAAGGCTGATTTCAATCTGTCTTCACACCTTGATCATTTGCAGCAACTCTTCCTCATTTTCTTATGCTTGCAAACTGACTGAAGCTGAACATAGCTTCAGCTTGATAATGGTTACCGTTTTTGTTAAAATATTAACATGATTTTGAGTTCCACTAATCTTTTCAGGTTTTAAAATCCAATTTTCTAGAAGTGACCGAATGAAATGGTACAACACCTATATGTGCTTCGTTTTGGAATGAAAAGACGGATTCTTCACCAAGTGTATTGCACTTTGATTGTCGCTGTATAAGACATTGTCTTTTTGTTTCTTGCCAAGTTCTTCTAGGAAACCTTGAAGCCAAACCATTTCTTTGCTGGCTTCTACGACAGCGAAATATTCTGCTTCTGTCGTGGAGAGAGCAACGATTTTTTGTAGCTGAGAAACCCAACTCATTGTTGTGCCTCCTACAGTATAGACATACCCTATAGTGCTCTTTTTATTATCGATATTTCTAGCTAAATCAGCATCCACATAGCCTGTTAATGTCATATCTTCACTCTTGAAACAAAATGCATTATCTATGGCATCCCGTAGATATCTAAGGATCTATTTTACTACTTCCCAATGTACTTTGCCTGGATTATTCATGTTGCTACTAACAGCTCCTACTACATGTGCAATGTTTAGTCTGGTATAAACCATGGCATACATCAAACGTCTAATAACTAAGGCATATGGAACCATTTCCATGTGTGTATGCTCTTCCTCTGTCTTTGGTGACTGTTCATCGAAAAGCCTAAAATGAGCACCTAATGGAGTGCTTACTGGTTTAGCATCCTGTATGCTGAACCTAGAGAGTACTTTGTTGATGTACTTAGCCTGTGACAGCATTAAAGTCCTTGACTTTTTGTTTCTATTGATCCTTATTCCAAGAATCTACTTTGCAACACCTAGATCTTTCATTGAAAAATGCTTCGACAATTCTAGCTTCAAATTATTGATTTGTTGCACTTCAAATCTTGCAACCAACATATCATCTACATATAGGAATGGAATAATGAAGTTGTTGTCGAACTTCTTGATGTAGCAGCAATGATTTTCTTGACACCTTAGAAATCGCTGTTGCTTATGAAGTTATCAAACATCTTACACCACTGTCTTGAAGTTTGTTTTAAGCATACAACTCTTTTTCGACCTGCAAACTAGGTTTTCCTTGCTTGCTTCTATGAAGCTTTCAAGTTGCATCATATAAATTTCTTTCTCCAAATCACCATGAAAGAAAGCTGTCTTTACATCTAATTGCTCAAGATGTAAGTTTACTGCTGCTACAATTTTCAACAATTGTCTAATAAAAGTCAACTTCACAATTGGAGAGAGAATTTTGGTATAGTAAATGCCCTTTTTTTGCTGAAAAACTTTTACCACCAATCTTACCTTGTAGCGTTTGCTTCCATCATGCTCTTCTTTGATCCTAAACACCCATTTATTATGGAGAGCTTTCTTGCCTTTTGGTGTTCAGTTAATTCCCACGTCTGATTTGACATGGGTGAGTCTATATCATCTTTCATGGTAGGCTCTCACTTGACTAAATCTTCCGCTTGCATTGCTTCACCATAACTCTTTGGTTCTCCCTTATCAGTCAACAATAAATAATACAAAGAAGGAGAATAGTGTTGTACTGGTTTAGAAACTCTACTTAAGTGTGTCACCACTAGATTACGTGGTCCTCGTTGAGAAAATTTAGGCTCGGGACCTTGTTGATCTTGTGGTCGAACATCTGTCTTAGATACATCTTCCAACTCAAAATTTTTTTTCTTTCAGCATTATCACTAGGGCTATTGGATTATGCACTTAACATGTACTTGTATATTACTTTCTCATTAAAAATAGCATATTTGCTTCTGATGACTTTTCGATTTTTGTAGTCCTAAAATCAGTATCCAAATTCATTACTGCCATATCCAACAAAGGCACACTTTTTGGATTTTGCATCAACTTTGCTTTTTTTTTTTTTTTTTTCAATAGAATCTATGTGAACATAAGAGATACAACCAAACACTTTGAAGTGTGAAAGGTTTACCTCTTTTCTACTCCAAACTTCCTTTAGTAACCTTCCATCCAAAGGAACTGAAGGCCCACGATTTATCAAGTAGGTTGTAGTGTTGACGGCTTCTGCCCACAACATCTTGGGTTAGCCTACATATAGCCTCATGTTCAGCACGTTTATTCAAAGTTCTATTCATGTGTTCAGCAACACCATTTTGTTGTGGTGTCCTAGGGACAATCTTCTTCATTTTGATCCCATTTATAGCAAAAAAATTCTTTGAATCTTCGATCTCTACATTCTCCTCCATTATCGGACTTCAGACACTTTACTTTTAAGCCAGTTTCATTTTCCACTATGGCTTTCCATTTTTTGAATGCGTCAAAGACTTCTTTCTTTTTAGAAAATAAACCCACACCTTTCTTGTAGAGTCATCAATGAAGGTGACATAGTATAACGAGAATCCAAGAGATCGAGTAAGAGAGGGGTTAACTTTTTTGCCTTGGGTGTCTTGCCAACTTTTGAGAAATTGACCTTCTTTTGTTTTCCAAAGATACAGTTCTCACATAGACCCATGTCCACAAATTTTAGATTTGTTAGCTTTCCCTTTGACAAAAGTGTCTGTATCCCTTTCTTACTCATGTGTTTGAACCTTTGGTGCCATAGACTTGACTTATTTCCAACATCTGCAACTGCAATGGTATTCTCAAAGTTTGAGGTTACGTAGAGAGTACCATCCTTTTTCCCATGAGCTACGACAAGAGCTCCTTTGATAATCTTCCATTCATAACCTGAAAAGGTTATACAGTAGCCATCTCCGTCAAGCTGTCTTACGGAGATCAAATTCCTTTTTGGACCAGGAATATGTCTCACATTGTTTAACTTCCACACAGTTTCATTTGGAAACTTCATTTTGATGTCTTTTTTTCCCACAATATCTAAGGTCTCGTCATCAGCCAAATGAACCTTCCCAAAATCATTGCTGATATAATTCTCCGTGATTTCTTGGCATGGGATAGAGTGAAAAGATGCCCCTGAATCAAGATTCAATTGAACTATTAACACTCAAAATCAAAGCCTCACTGCCATCTTTAGTTACGTTGGCTAAATCCTTTGCAACGTTATACTTCTTTGGTGCTCGACGTTACTTTTTAAGATGACCCTTCCTTTTTAAGATGACACTTCCTGCAGCAATTCCAGTAGCTAGCTTCTATTTTTCTAGATGTAGACTTTCCCCATCTAGACTTAGATTTGCTCTGATTAGAGTTTCTTTCAAAATTTCTCCCTCTTGATTCTGCGTGCAAAGCGAAAGAAGTTGATGCTTTAGCACCTGATTCTCTTCAATAGATTTCTTCACTTAAGACTAAGTCACGATTATTACTGAATTGTAATTTCGTGTTCCTGAAAGAGTTACTAACTGTCATCACCATGGCATTCCAGCTTTTGGGTAATGAGGACAAGAGAATCAATGCTTGAATTTCGTCGTCGAATTCAATTTTGATAAAACTCATTTGGTTTATGATGAAATTGAGTTCATTGATATGATCAGCAACAAACGCACTTCCAACATTCGCAAGTTGAACAACTTCTTCATCAAGTGAACCTTATTTGTCGTCGACGACTTCTCGTACATACTTGAAAGCCTCGCCATAAGACCTGCTATGGTATTCTCTTTTGCTATGTTGAAAGCAACATTGTGGGATAACGTCAGTAGAATTACACCTAGCGTTTGTCTATCGAGAAGAGCCCACTCATCCTCCTTCATCATCCTGAGAGATGCTGGCACAACTTTTTTTTGTACAAATAGTCTTCAATTTGCATTTTCTAGAATCTAAAGTCTACACCATTAAATCTATCAATTTTAATCTTCCCTTAATCTGCAGCCATCGTTCCCACTCAAATCTAGTTCCTCTGGATCGTTTGATAAGTATTCCTACGAGCCACTGTTAATTAAAACAATGTTGTCGACAAGCCGGTACAGCCGACAAAATTTTACTATTCATAGGTTTTAGTATTCACATGAATAGTAACTTCACAAAAAAACTAACAAAATGAACTTTGTCACTAACACCAAAGCTTTGGTACCAATTGTTGGGAATTGAGAAAGAAATTCTCCAAGCAACTAGATTAATGGAGCGAAAGAAAGCAAAAGAGAACATACAATATTTAGCGTGGTTCACCCAATTTAAGCTACGTCCATGAGCTACTGCAAATCTTTTACTAAGGGAGAAATATATAAATGTTTACAACATTCAAAACCTTACAAGCTCACAAACCCATAACCCAATTACACCCAAGAAAATTGCTCTCAATTTTCTCTCAAGCTTTCTATGTAAAAGCTTATCGTTTTCTTTTAAAGATAGGACGATAGGAATGAATAAAATGGCTAGTATTTATAGCCATAAGCTCTCTCTCCCTTTTACCTAATTTGACTCCAAAAGTCAAATAAATTGGACTAGTTAGGTACCACCATTTTTGACTATTTTGTTTAAAAGTTGTAGGTAGCTATAATTTGAGACTTGCCTATTTTCTTGACAATCTAAAATGGTGGGCTGCCTACCATTCAACAATGGCTACCTCCTGAGTCCTTGTTACAGTTAAAATATGTTGAAAAGTCATGGTGCAATCTAGTAGGTACTCTTGTCGAAGACCCAATATGAAATATCTCCCCAATAGCAACAATAAGGCGGCATCTTTTGTTTTCAAGTGCCTCAAAGATGACATTAAAAGATTAGCACCAGGTTTTATTTCTATCCAGGCCTAGGGGGATACAAACAACAATGAACATCTTTGTTATGTTAGTCAAGATTTCAAGACACTACCTATTCATATTTAATCCAAAATAATTGTAGATTATTTTTGGCTTGCTGCCGTTGTAACGGCATCATTTGCCTTGTTGATCATCTTGTATTCAAAATTCTATAATGCAATCCAACAACCATGGAATACAAGCTTCTTCCAGATCTGTTACGGTATGAGGAAGAACCAACTATCACATATAGTGTTGGATTTGGTTATGATCCCATGACTAAAGTTTACAAAGTCGTTATGGTTTCCAGATGGTTTATGGATCTTAAGGCTCATGTTTTTAGGTCGGGCCACAATTACAAATGGAGAGAAATCGAGATAAAGACAGAAGAAAATGATGAGTATTATTTTTTTGGCACCAACAAAGAGTTGTATTGCAAGGGAATTGATTATTGGCTGTTAAGCGAGGAAACAATCCACTCCTTTGATATGCATGCCGAAGAATTTCATCCCATACAATTGCCTTATAATAACTCCCAAGGCGATGAGTATGTATCGGTTTGGAATACAAACCTTACGCAGTGGAATAGATCTGTTGCTTTGTTTTATTAGCCAAGGGCCAAATGGGGTGCTACAAAACCCATTGAAATGTGGCTAATGCAAGAATCATCTTATAATCAGTTTTGGACCAACATTTGTCAATTGGTCCTCTAGGAGGAATTTTTAAGATCCCAGTAGTACTTTGGACAAACGATGTGGTCCTTATGAGAGAAAGTGACAAAGGTCTTTTCTCCTACAACCGTTTCTCGAAGAAGGTTAGGAGTCTTCGCATTGGAGATCAGATGATATGGTTTCATGCCTTTGGTTACGTCCAGAGCCTAGTTTCAATTAATGGAAGAAAAGACTTGCCAAAAAGATCTAGAGCTACCTCAATCCACAGGTGATTTGTCTTGGATTAATGAGAAAGGTACATATAGTAATTGAGTTGGATTTTTCTTTTAATAAATAAGAACTACCAACATCAAGTATTGAATATTTATGTTTGTACTCATGTAGCATTTTTTTTTCTTTTCTTTGCAAGGCCTTGCTAAATTTGTTCGCAAACTGGGAAGATGTTGAGATCTCAAGAGACGTTGACTTTGCAGCACACCAATCTTTACGAATGGTGATATTTTACTACAGCCATATGGTTGTAGTCTACTTTCACTAACAAATATTTACTCCTTTTCTGGTCAAAATGTGCATGTATTCTGTCGTATTTTATTAGTCAATTGACCACTTGCTCTTGCTGACAAATAAAACATTTCTTTGAAAAACGAAGGAACTAGACTGTTGGGGCCGAAACTAGCATCACATAGTTTAGCTTCTCAGGTGAGTTCAACATAGTTTGTAATTGAGATGTATTACTTTAGAGAAAGCTAACACATATCATAAAGACATGAATACACCAATATAATGAGCTAAGGCTCGTAAAGTTGTAAGTAATATGGCTATAGTTTACTCTAGACCAAAAACAAAAGCTCTTATTTATAATTGTATGTGTTGAATGAAGCAGAACAAATATAGAAACATATAATGATGAATGAAGAAAAGTCATATTAAATCAGCTTCTAGTATATTACAAATGACAAAAGACTAAAATTTCCTAAAAAATTTTTTTGATTTATCCATAGGTTCTCAATTCCTTCCATCTTTGTAGACTATAACCCCCTTAAAAACACTTTTTCTTTAAAAAAAAAAAAATCCACATGCAAGCCACTTAGTCAACGACAACATTAAACGTAAAAATTCTCTAAGTTCTCAAATTCCTTCCTTTCTAATACACTAAAATCCCCTAAAAAGAAACTAAAGAAATATTCACATAAAGCAAATCAATTAGTTCATGACAACATCAAACTTACAGATTAATCCATAACTTCTTAATCATATCCTCAGTCAGCTATTTATGGAGATGTTTGACATCAAAATTACCATAGGCGCCTCCAGGCAGGACTGATACCTTCAGTTTCTCAATTACAACTTTAATCTCTGAAAGCTTTTCTTCAAATTAGACTCTGATTTTGGTCAAGAAATCATTGCTTGATAACAATTCAGGCCTTCTTGGACAGCAAAAAGTTGCCTCCACACGAAGCATTTCCACCAAGATTTGGTTTTCCGTCATCATCAGCAATGACTCTGTTCACTTTCTCAGCATAGTCTTTGACTCTCACCCAAAAACCGAGTGAAGCCATTGAGGAAAGAAACTCCTTGCGAAAGATGTTTGTCCGTCTCTCTTTGACCACCAATTTCTCAAGAAAATCTTTCAAGTCGACAAACCAAAAATTGACATCCACAAAATTACCTCCGAATACCTTAAACAACAAATGAAATTCAGCTAACATTCTCAATAGTTGCTTTCCGATTTGTCTTGCAATACGAACACATTTTTCCTTTTCTAAGCTTTCAACTCCCCCACTCTCAAGCAACTCCATTAAACTCTTCCATCCCTTTAATCTCCCAAAAAATTATTCATGTTTCCACAACTTCTTGAATCCTTCCAATGTCTCAAGGTATTCGTAAGCATTCTTACTAAATTCTGGAAGAGAAAACTTATCCAATCTTCTTTGCACCCAGCTCAATGTAGGATTTCAATCTTGTAGAATAAGATGACCACTTGTAAATGTCTTCTTCCAGACTTCTTGTTTCCTCAAGATTGCGGTTGGCATTCATTGTTGAGAGTTGGCGCTTCAACCTCTTTAGTCTGTCAACTTGTTCACAATGAAATTCTTCAACGAGGCTGAAAAATTCATCAACATGATCACGGGCCGCTTGAGTCTCCCTCCTCGCTTTTCTGATTATCTCAAGATTACAATCATTTAGAGTAATTTCCTCTTTCCACAAAGAGTTATGCTACGAAACAACTTGTTAACTTTCCCCCTTCCCGCCGTTTACACAACGCAAAAGTTATGGAAACACGAGCTAACTTAATCTTAAAATGTCTGTCTTTCTTCTTTCTTTCCTAGTGCTTTCTTGTTTCTTTTCTTTTCTCTATCTTTCACTCTTTTTCTTTTTCCCTCTGATTTGTTGTTTCTTCATCAATTCTTTGTAAGAGAGGACATAGAGTTCTTTTTTTCATATATATACTAGTTTGAATGGATTGCCCAAATTTTAATTTAATACCCGTAAAATTTTTTAAATGATATATATCTCAAAAATAAAAAATGATTTTGGGTAATTTCGGAGGAATATATAAGAATAATTTGGAGGGAAGTAATTTTTTTATTAATTACAAAAATTCAGCCTAAACTATACCCATGTAACACTATTCCCCAAACTTTAAAATTCAAACTATGAAATATTAATAAAAACACTCTCTTTATTACAAGTTTTAATATAAATAACACAATATCACACAAAAATAGGATTGTTGAATTGTTTAGTGAACCATTACAGTATTAGTTTATCTCGGAATGATCACATAAAAATGAAAGATGAGATTTAGTGAACCATTATACTATTAGTTTATCCAGAACAATCACATGAAAGTCAAAGACGAAATTTTATTTTAAAATTTCTTATTTTTATAGTTTATTTTTTGACAATCAAAATTATTAAATTAAAATTAGCTTTGCACATGTTAAAATTGTCAAAGTACTATATTATTTTTCAAATCTTAATTATATACCAATTTTTATTAAATATTTTAACAAAAGAAGTTTTGTTGTTAATATTCCATCTGTTATATTTCAAATTTCATGGGTACACTGTAATAAGGACTATAGTTGATGAGAAATTTTTATAAAGTTAAAACGGCTTATTAACTAGAAATTCGCTCATGAGAAAAAGTTACAGTTCTACATATTATACTTTTTTTTCCCTGAATTGGGGATAATGGGATTCAAAATCCACACTTTGTGGTAGAGTGAATTGTGAAAATATGGATAAACAAAAAGTTATTATTGATCACAACTTTATAACTAATTTTTTGTCTTAAAATTATTAAATATTTTAGTTGTATTCCTATTTTAAGGGAAAATTTTAGATTGTGCCTCCCACAAGATATTTATAACATATTGTTATGCCCCTATTTTTTAAGAAAAATTATAATTTGTACCCTCATTCAATAAGCAAAACATATAACAATATTTGTATGCTATAAAAATATTCCGTAGACAAGTAAGGACAACTTAGTTGATTGTATGCCCCTCCACCTCAACCACAGGTTGAAGGTTCGAGTCACAAAATCATATTTTGGGAGATTAAAGGGATGAAAGAGTTTAATAGAGTTGCTTGAGAGTGGGGGAGTTGAAAGCTTAGCCAGGGACGAATGTGTTCATATTGCAAGACAAATTGAAAAACGATTACTGAGAATTTTAGCCGAATTTCATTTGTTGTTTAGGGCATCCGGAGGTAATTTTGTGAATGTCGATTCTTGGTTTGCCGACTTGAAATTTTTTTTGGGAAATTAGTGGTGGAAGAGAGACGGATAAGCATCTTTTGCAAAAAGTCTCTTTCCTCAATGTCTTCTCTCTGTTCCTAGGTGAGAGTCAAAGATTGTACTGAGAAAATGAATAGAGTCATAGCTGATGATGAGGGAAAACCAATAGCTGTCAAAATCTTAGTGGAAATGCTTCGTGTGAAGGCAACCTTTTGCTATCCAAGAAGACCTAAACTGTTGTCAAGCAATGATTTCTTGACCAAAATCAGATTCCGATTTGAAGAAAAGCTTTTAGAGATTGAAGTTGTAATTGAGAAACTGAAGGTATCAATCTTGCCTAGAGGCACCTATAGCAATCCTAATGTCAAACATCTCCATAAAGAGATATTATGAAGAAGTTATGGATTAATCTACAAGTTTGATGTTGTCATGGACTAATTGGTTTGCTTTATGTAGCTATTTTTTTAGTTTCTTTTTAGAGGATTTTAGTGTACTAAAAGGGAAGGGAAGGGATCCGAGAAACTTTGGAGAATTCTTTAAGTTTAATGTTATCATTGACGAGGTGGCTTGCATGTGTATTTTTTTTTTTAAGAAAAAGTGTTTTTGAGAGGATTTTAGTGTACAAAAAGGGAAAGAATAGAGAACCTATAGATAAATCAAGGAATTTTTTTTCTAGGGAATTTTAGTATTTTGCCATTTGTAATGTACTAAAAGTTGATTCAATATGACTCTTCTCCGTTCATCGTTATAGTTTCTATGTTTGTTCTACTTCATTCAACACATACAATTACAAATAAGAGCTTCTGTTTTCTCTAAACTACAGCCATTTGCATACAACTTTGTTTTATGAGCCCTGGTTTGCTTGTCATATTTGATACATTCATGTCTCTATGATATGTCTTGCTTTCTCTAAAGTAATATATCTCAATTACAAACCATGTTGAACTCACCTAAGAAGCCAAACTATGTGATACTGGTTCCTACGCCAGTCTAGTTCTATTGTTTTCCAAAGAAATGTTCTATTTGTCAACAAGAACAAGTAGTCAATTGACCAATAAAAGACGACAGACCACATACATGCTTTGACAGGGAAAAAAGTAAATATTTGTTAGTCAAAGTAGATTGCAAAGCATACCTGTAGATAATAGTTGTCATGCATTCCTGAAACTGTGATCGATTGTTTTGCGGCTGTTGTTGTTTTTGTTCTATTTGTTGTTGTTGTGGTTGTTGTTGGGTGGTGATGGCTGCCGTACCACCTGTTGCATGTAAAGCTGGTGCTATTGCTGAAGCTGTTGCTGCCAAGGACGCTGATAAAATTGCTGCTGCTGAGGTTGTTGATAAGTTGCTGCTGTGGTGGATAGTGCTGCTGCTGCTGAGGTTGTAGATGTTATTGAACTGAAGTTGTTGATAAGGTTGCTGCTCTTGCAGATGACAATAATATTGTTGCTGAAGTTGTTGCCGCAGATGCTGCTGATACTGTTGGAAACCAATGAATTGCTGCTGTTGTTTTTAAGGCGGTGGCGGCTGCTGTTGTTGCTGAAAAAGTTGCTGCTGATAATAATAATATTGCCACATTTGATTATAAGCTTGGCTATTTTGCATCCCATGATCTCCGCTACTCTGCATTGTCTGAGGTGATTCAGCGTAATTTTGATTATGGACCTTTTTCATGGAAAAAAAAAAAAAAAATTTAGCTAACAAAAAAAATTGTCCAATATCTCCTTAAACGGAAGAAAACTAATCTAAGGTTGGTAGGTGAAAGAGGATGAAGTCAAAATTTTCATAAATAATGAAAACTTGATTTAGAGTTAGAACAGACTTTAAGAAAAACTTGTGTCCCCCTGTTGAGAGAATAGTTTGCAATCTCTCTTCCTCCCTTTAGTTTCCAAAAATTCCACATAACGCATCCAAAACTCAGGGTAATTCGTACAGGGAATCAAACATCTCTCATAGAGTTTAACAACCTATAGAGAAACATAAGAAAAAATCCATGAATTTTACATACAAATGATTACAGAAATGCACTAAATGGAGCTTTCATAAGTGCAAAAGTGATTAAAACCCTACCCGGTCAAAATCCCCTTGCATCTCTACAAAGTCCAGATAGTGATGCCAATTCTCCAGTTGATCAACATCAAGAGACTTGACATGGAATTAAGACCTCCGTATATTTGTCTCTAAAGTGCTAATTTCTTCATTCAGCTGACATGCTTCCTGGTATAAATGCATTGCCATGGAGAGATATTTTTGAAGTAGCATCTTTGACCTATCCAAACTGAGAGATGGCTCAAACAGGGCTGGGGTAATGCGAGAAATTTCATTAGCACCATTACATTTTGGAACCTTATCATCAAGCAAAGTTTCTGACAGCAAATCCAAAAAACAATTGCTTTGACATCCCAATTCCTTGTCGCATAAAGCAACTAACTTCTTAAAACTAAAGAGAATATGGAATTAATGTAATGCTTTGTATGCTCCATGGCTAACAAGCTCAGACAGGAAGATAAACGGTAGAGGGGGAAAAAAAGGACAATTGGCTGAGTAGTAAAACTCATCCACACATACAAATTATGCTATTAGCCAAGCTTATTTCACAGAAGAAAATGAAAAATAAATAAATAAAGACTCATTATATTACAGCCGTGGAAAACAGCATGAGCATATGCATATCATAACAAGCAGATACTTCAAACAATAGCCAAACTATCAAAAAACTACTGCTGTCGTTTCTGTGATATGTGAGAGGTGACATGTATGTAACAAAATGAATGACAGGGCAATCTAATGGAACAATTTGCGTAAGCATAATAAGGTGATTCTGAAGTGTCATGAAGTGCCCACAATGTCCCATTGAAAATGGTCTCAATAGTGGATTCCTGCCCCCTCCCTTCACCATACTCCAAGGAATCAGGATAATATCATACCTATCGTAATAATGATGTAACTTTTTGGTGGGAAATCTAAGAGCTTCAATATAAATGTGGGCTAACAAGCTCCATTGCTGCTGAGATAACTCGAATTGAATGTATTTGTGCCATAAAGCATGGCATGAGTAATCTTTAACAACATATGACATTCCTCTTTTGAATAACATACCAAAATTTTGAAGAGATAAGCAAACAGATTAGAGAATGGACAGGCAAGAACAAGGGGAAAAATGCGACTAAAAGCTATCCAGTTGCTGAACCAGCCATTCACGTAACATAAGACAGCACAACACCACACATGCACATCCACTTATCCACATGAAAATGGAAAGATATTGCAAATCCTCAAGACCCATAAACATTTCTTCAATAATTGTCCTCAAGAGAATACTTAGAAAAATATGAGTGCATGTATCTATCATAATTCGTATACATACACAGACACAGATATTTTCTATCATAATTCGTATACATACACAGACACAGATATTTTCTTTCTTTTTTATTTATTATTTTGGCAGTCACTTTCCAAATCTTCCAAGTGAAATCGACAATTGACTTCACAACAATTCAACAAACAAATGCTACTCTTTTTCAGTACCCAAATCAAAAAATAAAGTACCATCCCCAGCCAACGATTTCAAGTGCAGCATGATCAATGAACTCAAAAATCTGCCAGAAACTTGATAATGATCTTCACAACGATGGGAAATTGGATGAGAAATGGCCTGGAATTTGTATGCACGCCAGCTACCTTGATAGTAAAATCAGATTCAATACCTGTGCCAAGAAAAGCTGGATCCTATCTCTAAACTCTAGAATATCGAATATATTCAAAATTCTATTTTTCTATGAAACCGTTCAGCAAAGGAATTTTGTGATCTTCGAGATTATTAATAAGTTATATAAAGTTTGGCCTTTATAAACTGACAAAGACAAACATGAAAATTTGTGCCTTGCAATTTTGTTTTTATTTTATTTTTTTATTAAATTTTTTGAAGATATATCTAAAACATACTTTTGACACTCACATCCATTGAAATTAGCAAACCCAAGAAATGCTACTACCAATGCAAGTAAACCATGTCAAGTTCCTTACTTATTTTAAATGTTGAATTACCTGCGTATGTCAAATGGATCCTCAAAAGTTGCCATACTAAAGCTACAATAGTCGACCCATACACCAACAGAATACCTTACTGACTGCACAGCTCCTTCAAAAACTTCAACAACCTCATCAACGGCACACGAGTGTAACGTGTGATCAGCATACCTTCTCCAATATCCATGGCATAGAGGAAACTCAGACAAGAACGAGTCATAAACTAATCAAATCCTCTCAATATTATCTTGCAATTTCACCCAAAAAAACCCCATCTATTTCAATAGAAAAATATCAATCGAGAGGCACAAGAACGCAATAACTTGGTAAAAGTGGCAGTAATCCAGGGAGATTAGTCAGTCCTCTTGGACCTTTCAGCATCAACTTGGACCACCAGATTCTTAATGTCAAATCCCAATTAGCATACTGATCATTAATTAGAATACCTAATTCCATGTTGGAATGGTCTAAAGTAGTTGTCCTTGGAGTCAGTTTGAGTAGAAACAAAATATGTCTTAGTTCAGTTTATCTTTCCCCAACTTTTTAACGTTTGTTCCTCGGTCATTCACTATAAAACCTTTTAGTTTGTCTATGAAAAAAGGGGTCGCCTTTACAAAAGAAGAAATAAAAACCTCCACAAACACTACCCGTAAATTATTAAACAAAGGACCCTGAGAGAGTCTTTTGCAGATTTAAAGCTTAAAAGGCTGTGATTTCATTAATTTTATTGCATTTCATTCATGCCCTTTAGTTGTTCTTTCTTTCTCAGTACATAATCGCATTATGTTTCCCATAGAAAACTAGGCCTCATAAGTCAAAACAAGCAACAAAATTATGAACATCGGCAAGATATTTTCCAAATTTCCATAATATATGTGTGTGTGTGTGTGTGTGTGTGTGTGTGTGTGTGTGTATTAAAAACAAAAAACGAGTATATAATTCGTTAAGTGAAGTCATTGAGCTTACAGGACATGTTCTCTCGATCCTAGAAATGAGTGAAGTCCATTCTTCAAAGTCTAATGAACCTTTGCCAATTTACTCATGGAATTTGAGCTCATCAAATTCAGCTGAAGAAAAGAAGAAGAAAAAATTCCATCAACTTACGAGAAGAATAACCAAGTTGATTTTTTTTTTTTTTTTTTTTGACTCACAAGAATAATCCATCAAAATTTTCGGGGGAAAAGTATCAGTAATGAACAAAAAAGAGAACAAGCATGAGAAAATAACTTGACTGTGAGAAAGAAAGAAAGGGAAATTTAAATTTCACCTGGAGAATCGGAATCCATAGGCTGGGCCTCTGTTTCAGAATCACAAGTTCGAGTCGCCATTGATGATCGAATTGGGGAGAAGAAAGAAAAAGGGCAAAAGGAAGAGAAAGAGACTATTGTGTTTTATGGGCGCCGGGAATACCAGATTGGTGAATTAGACAAGAGAGAGAACGGAGAAGACAGAGAGCGAGTGTTAAATGGAAGTCTGCTGTCGTTGCTCATGAATTCGACATGATTCTGGTCGCTTATGAACGAGACGTCGTTTTTCATTTAACGGTTGCTTGTCGATTACTGGTGTGGACTCATCCAAAGACAACGTTTGGCGTGCCTTTAGTTTACATAAATGAAAAAACCTTTCAGATGATGTACGATTTTATCTTAATTTATTAATCCATCAAGGATTCAGTTGAATAATGTACGCAATTATTAGAAAAAAAAATTGGTGTCTAAAAGTAATATTTATTAGCTATAATAGCCCAAAATTAATCATTGTAGGGTTTTTTTTTTTGTTATTACTGAAGGAGACAGTATGTATGAAGGAGGCGAGAAGCTACCACCTCTGGAATAATGCAAGCTTATCTTTGACTCTTTTAGAGCATACCACTGTTGATATAATAATAATAATAATAAAAGGTTTATGGATGAAGTAATTGAAGTGACAAATGGTTATAGTTGTGGGAGCCAGATAAAGTTGAGAATTGTCTGTTCGCTTTTAAATCAAAGTAACAACTAGCCAAGTAGTACAACTGGAGGGAGTAGGGCCACAAGATGGTTGCTGCTTCTATCTGAATTTTATATCACATATATAATAAAAAAAATCAATTAAAGGAAGAGCAATAGTAGAACACCCTGTTAAACGCCCTATCAAGGAGGAACATGAGTTTAAGGATTGCTTCCTAGATAAATGATTTAAATTAAATACTTAAATGTCAAATCAGCAAGAACAAAAGAACCAAGAAAGATTGGTGTTCACCATTCCATACAAAGTCGTTACAAAATGAGCATATGTAATTGGGTAGATAGTAGGCCATCGAGTTCCCTTGACAGGAAATATGACGAGGAAATGAGGTGGCATACGACTTTTTTGCTACCATTATTGTGTTCTATCACTTTTTTTTCCTTTTGATCTATACCATTTCTCCTAAATAAAAAGGCCAAAACCCTTGGACAAAACATATTTGCTTAACCCTAATCCAAAATACTTAAAAATAAGTGTCTTTATATTTGTTGTAAGAGATATGTATCAAACGTTTTGATAGAAAGTGGTATTTCTCAAATGGACCAAATGTAACAAACAGAGCCACTATTTACCTTAGAATCCTCTTCTCAAATATCATCGATAATCGAAGCTTACAAAGATCTTAGTGTCAAACAAGAAACCACATTCACCACATTAATCGTGTGTGACTCTATGATCCAACTTGGAAAGTTGGTGACTACGGCCTAAAACTGTACAATCAGAAATAACTTTAAGTATAAGGTTGTCTCAAGTAATAATTATTCGATGAATCCGAGGTCAAACCCATAAGGAAAGATTTGTGTTCAGTCCCAGTATATTTATTATATTAACTTTTTCTTTTATTTTAAACTGAAAAATATAAGGATTAATATTTACACAATATTTACACATTTTTAAACATTTTTCATTTTCAAAATTTCATTATTTTGGAACTTTAATAACTAGGAATGCAAATAAAATTAAAATGAAATTTCAACAACAAGTGCTATTAATTTAAAATAACTTGACAAAATAACAACAATAACAACAACAAATTGAACGGGGTAAAACAATAATTATAACAAAGCTAAAGTTCAAAGGTTGCATTTTGACAATCAACTCAAATAAATTTTAGTTTTTTCTAATTATTTATTAATTGTTTTAAGAATATATTATGCCATCTTATGTTGATAATAAATCAAGAATTTCTAAGCATTTAGTGTGTCATTTTATGTCTATAATACAGCAAAAACTCAATTTAATAAACGGACAGCATTTCAACATAACTTAACTAAAATAACAACCAAAATAATAAGTTAAGCATTTACCAAGTCATTCTTTATCCACGGCTAATCAAGGTCCTCTCACGCATTATATGTGCCAGTCTATGTGGTTGAAAAATTAAAACTGAAATTTTGGCAGAGTTTTAGCTAAGAAAATATTAAAATCTAAAGTTTTCTAGAAAATATTGTGATAATATATATTTAGAGTAATTTTGCCAGAATTTTACCTCTCACCTCAGCTAAAATGGAAAATTAAAAAGATATATTTAATAAAATATTAAAAATATTATTTAGCATAATTTTTACAACATAAATTGAAAAATATTTTACAAAAACTTAAAATATAAACTAAGCTAAAAATCAACTATTTATTTAAGCATTACACTGCATATGAAAGGAACAAGAACCGCGCTGTGAAGCTCGGTATTTATAGAACAAAAAATTACTATTTATAATTTTTTAATTTTTTTTCTACTATTTACGTTGACATTTTCTTAGATAAAGTAGACATCTTTCAACATTTTTTTCTTCCATTTTCTTCTCCGAGATTCGCTTATGGAGAATGCAACTTTTCGGCCATAATCTACAATTGCACGACAATGAGAAACACTTGTCAAGCGCGATTAGAAGCGTCAAATTCATGATCCAATGGACACAAAACATGAAGGAAAATGGGCCCAATTAGGCCATTAGGGACTACAAACTCTAACGTTGGATTGGTCAAAGTAATCATATCTAACCGCTCAAAAGGAGGCTCACGTCTAGTTGAGTGCAGAAGATTGGACAAATTTCTAAATCAGTGCGGCCCACTGATGAGCGAATCGGATGCTGACGCGTGGCCTGACGCAGGGCTAACACATGCAGGAGATGGAGCTCGGATCGTTTTGGTGGTGCAATCAAAGGCTAAAATAGTGCCACGTGTCATCCTTTTACTAAATTCAAATTTTTGTTTATTTCTAAAGCATTTAATGTCTGATTTTGCTCGTTTTAGTGTTATTTTGCTTCATTTTTGTGACACCTGTTATTTTCCTAACAGATGTTAAGGTAATTATATTAATTTTTGGTGTGTTAATAAAAAATTTGTTTCATTTAAAATCTATTTCACAATATTTATTTTTACTTATTTTTAAAATTTTTAAAAATTTTCTATACTTATTTAATATATTTACCAAAACGTCATGGTAGACCATCTTTTATTGTCTTTTATATGTAATGGTTAAAAAAATAAATAAATAAATAAAAGATAAGACTTATCAAACAATTCACATGCTTTGGTTCCCCACAAAGGTCTTATCCTTTTTCTTTTCTTTCTGAGTCTCCCAATAAGACTATTCACTCACATGTCCAAAGCCACCGACTCATAAAACATATCAGACAACTCATTTTTCTTCACATTTCACACCACTTACCCTTTCTCTTCCCCTTTCTATTTCGTCTGTTTCCTTCACTTTCTCAATCTGATCAAAAAGTTTCATCTCAACTCAAGATCTCTTTCTTCAAGCAAAAAGTCAAGCCTAATAACAATTTCTCAAGAAAACAAGGTAGAGTTTCTAACCAAAAACCTAAATTCTTCTCTACCTTCCCTTTATTCTAAATTACTATGTTTAGATTATATAATTGTTCTTCATTTTGTGATATGGGCTTATGCTTTTGTGTGTATGCAAATTGAATTGTGTTTGTTTTGAGTATAAACAATTTCCTATTTAGATCATGTTTTTGTAAAGTGCTATAAAAATTAATGTTTGAGAATTTTAAACATGTTTTATGCATAAAAGTTTCAGGAAAGAGATTTATATGTTTTATTGGTATGATAATCTATGGTTTTTATGTATTTTTCATGTTTTAGGATTTGTTAAAATAAGTCAGATTGAGCTTTAAAGCTCAAAATCTTTAAAAATAGAAAACTAGAGTTTTCTAGATTTTGCCTCAATTAGTAGGCTGGACTCTGCCAATCGGTAGGCAGATCGGACAATCCAAATTTATATGTTTTTCACCGTTTTGTGTTACAAAATATTTCAAAGATTTCATATAAATGATTATGGCACACTAATAAGAATAGTAGAATAGATGGTAATCAGTGTGACTATAGATTAGGAATTGAGTCAAAGTATAGTAATTTTATGCGTCCTAGGATAACGAAGTACTTGAAGCTTATGTGGTGAGTTTGATATAGTGAGCTGGAAGTTATTAGCATGGTGTTCACTAAGAGGTAGGGATTCTATTACTCATCTTTTATGGGGTTTTGGTAAATTAAAATTTGGTTGTTTTATGTTGCAAGATATGTATATGATATTGTTCAATATATATGGTTATAACTATAACCTGATGATGTGGAACTCGTCCTGTATTGTACAGCAAGAAACATAATGATTTGACACATGTTGTAAATTGAAAAGCATAATTAGGAAAACTGACTTTATATATAAAGGTTGATTATAGAGAAATGGTGAGACGTAAAGAGGACGACGGTTTCGTCCTTGGGCACAAATACCCTAAAAGGTAAAATAGGGGGAGGTGATGACGCTCCCTTGGGTCGAAAGTCTCAGAACATATTGTACAGGAATCGACTTGGTGAGGATCCAGGATTTGATATCCCCTCATCGGAACACCCTTGAAATGTTTGGAGGGTGGTTAGGCGTGCTCACTTGGGTTTCGATGAGTTGAGTAATACTGTATTGAATATAGATACCTAGGAATAATGATAAATTGTAACAATTATATATATGTATATGTATGAAACGTGGTAATAATTAACTACGGTATCCACGGAATATGATCATAATAAATCTCATAATTTGGATAATGACGAAAACTAACAATGCAGGTTTAATGTGGTAAAGAATAAAACTTTAAGGTGAGTAATGGTTTTCCCTACTGAGTATGTTGTCGCTCATTCTCCTATATTTTTATCTTTTCAGGACTTACTAAGTGTGAGATGGCTTTGAAGAAAATAGTTGAGGAAGCTATGTAGCTATATTACGTTGGGATTGCTTCAATTATTAAGAATGTTCTGCATGATAATGTAAGCATCTATTGTTACTTTCTGTGACTGTATTAAGATATGTTGAGGGTTGAAATGAGGATGATGATAGTTTTGTATTATTAAGATTATGGTTCTACATTAAACTGTGGTTTAAATTGTTGTTTATATTTTTGTTTTGTTTTGAGAGTTTTCAATTAAGTCCCGGGTAAATTTTTTTGATGTTTTATTTATATTTTCTGATCTTTATTTTTATTTATTAAAAATTGTTAACCCCCACTTAGAGGCGTTGCAGTTTTTCCGCTAGATTTCAAATCTAAAGATAGAAAATTGAAACAAAATTAATTATTTTATGAATATAATATTTACAATAATGTTAAAAATATTTATTTTACAATAATATTAAAAATATTTACAATAATATTTATTTTACAAGCATAATATTTACAATAAAGTTAAAAAATTTTATTTTACATTAAAACACACAACATTAATAAAAAATTTCTAAAATTTCAGTCTCCTTTGGTTTGATACCAATATGATTTTTAAGACTTAAAAATATTTTTAGAAATTACTAAAAATATTGTATAACGTATTTACAAATTTAAAATACATTAAAAAGACATTAAGATTCAAAATAAAATTACCACATATTATTTTATGATTTTGATTATTTACAAATTAAACACATATTTAACATATTGAAACAACTACTAAAAATATTATTAAACATAAAAACACACTTTAAAAACATATTTTTAAACACATTTACATACTAGGACACTAAAATACTATTAAACGCTTAATTGCTAATTAAGGAGTTTAACGATAAATATTAATGTAAAATGATTGATTTTATCTTTAACAAATGTGTATATTCTAAGTCTCATCACCTAGCCTCTAAAATAAAATGAGCACCCTTTTAAATTGCCAAACACTCCGCCATATGAGGAGAGAAATGTCCAAAAAGCCGAAGTGCAACCATAATTAAAACACACCCCACATTATCCAACACCACTATGCCAATGTCAATAAAATCTAGATCAAGTTTAATAGCTGCATTTTATTCGGACATTAGTTTTTTTTTGTCTTCAATTTCTTTGATTTTTTTTCTTTTTACATAGCCAACCCTTAAAATACAAAATCTAGGAAATATTAAATTTAGCAATATTTGTGTTTGTTTGGTTAGTGGTTTCCTTTTCACATTAAGAAAATATTTTTTCTTTTCATATTTTGCTAATTAATACGACCTGCTTGAAATTTATGTAGGATTTTATGCCTCTTACTATTTCAAGGTAAATTAATTTCATATTATTTACATATAGAAAAATTTGCTTGTTTAGCCTTGTTAAATTAAGAACCAAAATCGAAAGGGTAATTGGCACTATTATCCTCTAATATTGTCACATATTTGCAATTCACCCCTTGCTTTTTTAATTTTTGTAAGTGGCCTTTTGAACTTACAAATATATAGCAAATCACCCTAATTCATAATAATTTTAAACTTTTAACTATAATTGGCATATAATTTTCAAATAGGTCATTAATTAAGAGCACAAAGGGTTTTTATATAAATTGTTAATACAAATTTATATTCAAAACAAAGTTAATTCAGAGTTTTCATTATGGTCATTCATGTCAATAATCAACTATTCATGTGTAACTCACATGTCAATTTCAGTCAAAAACTAAAATCGCAATTAATGGGGGTGATTTGTTGCAAAGTTGAAAGTTTAGGGGCATGTTGCAAAAATGAAACGTTTAGGGGGCAAATTGAAAATGTATTGAGAAGTTCTAGGCGTAACAGTGCTAAATACCTAAATTGATATGATTGTATTGGATAACAATTATCAGGTTTTTTCCTATACTCTCTTTTTGTTTGTGAATTTAGAAAAGCATAAAATAAGTGATCATGTTCTTGCATAAGAAAATGCTAATTTCTGCGCATAAACACAGTCAATTTGCTCTTTCATCATGAACCGTCTGAATAAATTGCGGAAGAAGGTATTTGAAGAAAAGGTCCCGCGATGTCTTATCACTGTAGCACTGACAACAACATATAAAAGACACAAAACCCTAAGAAGACAAACGACATGTTCTTCAACCAAACAACAAATATTGACATATTATTTTGATATACCCTACCCTAAGTGGCATTGTGATTTAGAAGAGTCTTGCCGATTTCAGTTACAATGATGTATGCTTTTGTAACCTTCATGATCATAGAGTGAAATTCTTCAATCAATTTGTATTAGGGCCAATGACCAATTTGGCAATCCCTTGATGTCGATCCTTTTTTCTAAAATTTATCTAGGACAAGAACAAGAAAATGAGGTGCAAAAAATTAAATAAAAGAGGCAAAAATTTATGTGGTTCAGCCTCTATTAGAGAGTTACATCTACTGTATTGTTTGAGTTTTCATTATGCATGAAGGTTATAGTACGAAAGAGCTTAAGATAGACAATAATGAAGAAGAATAATAGTGGTGGTAAAGAATTAGAGAGTTTGGGGTGGCTTGGGACGTCTTGAATGCGCCTTAAGACTAAATGAAGGCCTCCTTAAATTAGCACAAGGCTTTTCTTTCTATCCAGGGGATACAAACGCAAGGAACATCTTTGTTATGTTAGTCAAGATTTCAAGCCACTACCTATTCATATTCAATCTAAAATAATTGTAGATTATTGTTTGGCCTGCTGTCGTTGTAACGGCATCATTTGCCTAGTTGATCATCTTCAATCCAAAATTCTATTATGCAAACTAGCAACTATGGAATACAAGCTTCTTCCAGATCCGTTACGGTATGAGAAAGAACCAACTATCACATATAGGGTTGGATTTGGCTATGATCCCATTACTAAAG
This sequence comes from Artocarpus hirsutus, assembly GCA_946598075.1. Lineage (NCBI taxonomy): Eukaryota > Viridiplantae > Streptophyta > Magnoliopsida > Rosales > Moraceae > Artocarpus > Artocarpus hirsutus. The sequence goes on along the minus strand of CAMOHE010029606.1, from coordinate 26,554 downwards.
TTTACAAAGTCATTAGGGTTTCTAGATGGTTTATGGATCTTAGGCCTCATGTTTTTACCTTGGGCATAGATGATTCAATCCTTTGAATAAATTATCTTTATAATTTTAAGAGTGCAATTTCAAGTTTTTAATAGAGTCACTTTGGAATTAATAAAATTGATAAATTAATTAAGTTGTTAATTAATTACTAATTTTATTAGAGCTTGAAATTATAAAACCATAGTTCCTTGTGTTATTTCTGTAAATTATTTGAACTAATGGGTAACAAATTATTAAAGGAAAATTTCAAGTTAATACACTGTGTTATATCAAAATATGAGTTTAGTACCCTCAGTTTTGGAATAATTTATTTCGATACCTCAATCTTTTAGAAAATCTTTTTTTAGTACCTCCGAGCCATTTTTTGGGACACAAAAAGATAAAATTACCTTTTCTATAGTTGACTTGGAAAAACTCAAAAATTGAAAAAAAAAAAAAAAAGAAACAAAACAAAATCAAAAACGCAAAATCCACAATCAACCTCCTCCTGTTTGATATAAAAAAAACTACTGCTGAAAGAAACACCATTGAATTTGGTCGGTGAATAGCGAAAGGAGCTACTCAATGCCACAGAGAACCCAAATTGCCTAATTCTTCTCCTCCTCCTCCTCCGAAGAAATTTGACAATGACAGCTTCAATGAATGAGAGGAAAATAGGCACGAGAGCCTACCAATGACCGGCCTCAATTTGAAATCATAAGTCAAGTGAGCATTCATCTTGGAATGGGTGTGGTGTTGAAACCACATTACTTGGTGGGCTCGCGTAAAGAGCTATTATTGGAACAGTCATAGAAGTTCTTAGCTTTACCTTTACAATTTTAGCCTCAGATCAACCACAACCCTTTAGATCAATTTGGAATTCCTCAAAGACCAAATTTTTTTTCCCTTAAGAAACCCAAAATTACCAAGATTTCAGCCAAAGAAGATTGGAAACAATTTTTTATTTTTATTTTTTCAAGACCCAATTTTTTTTCGCCACCAAAACTTCCATGATAGCCCTACCTTTAGACTTGAGATCTTCATTGAACTGCTTGCTATTGCCATAGCCGTTGTTGTTGAAATATTGTAATTCATTGTCTTCTTTTTGTTTGATGACTTTGCAGGACTAAAGACTTAGCATGCAAATGCCATTGTTGGAAGCGATTTTTGTCGCAGTTCTAAGATTTATCACTTTTTGAAATGTTCTAGCGAGTTTGCTCTTATTGTTGTCATTGAGAGCTAACTTGGGTTTGAGAGTGTCCACTAAGTTGAAGTTCAAATTAATTAGAGGGAAAACAAAAAAAGGTGTTTGGGCATAAGGAAAAAGAAAAATGGAAAATCTAAGATCTAGATTTTTTTTTATCAGTATTTGGTTTTGTTTTCAAAATTTCAGTTAATTATAAAAAGTGTAATTTTATCTTTTCGTATCCCAAAAATGGCTCCAAGGTATTAAAAAAGATTTTCTAAAAAGTCAAGGTATCAAAATAAAATATTCTAAAACTAAAGGTATCAAACTCATATTTCGATATCACACAGAGTACTAATATGAAATTTTCCCAATTATTAATTTAGCTTTTGAATTAATACACATTCTGAAATTAAATAATTTGATTATTTAATTGGATTACACAGTGTAGCTAGGACCTATACTGTGGGCATCTGATACAAGGATTTGTCCTTGTGCTATGCTTGCTTATTTTGTAAGTTTCTTATCATGTTTAAAATTTTAAAAAAAATTTGAACATGTGAAATTAGCCTATTGAGCCATTTACACTTTTAATTACACGTTAATGCCCCATAGCATATACGTGCATATCATGCATGTTTTTGGATATGTCTAAATTTTAATTATAAGTTATTATGTATAAATTTGATCAATCAATGTGCTTAATTAATTTTGAGATATAAAAATTTATTTTTGCGTAAATAAAATCCATTTACATATTTAGAATACATTTTTTTATCACAATTTTAATTTTGAAACTCTAACCACTATTTAAATTATTTACACTCACACATCACCTCCACATTTAACTTTTATTACAAAAACACCCCAACTCCTCACTCTCCTTCCATTCACCCGTGTAAACCCTCCTAAAACATGCACTCACTAGATTTTTTTAGTCCCTCTATACCTTGAGACAACCCCACATAGAGTCCCCAACCACCATATTGAGTACACTACACCCACACACTCCTCAACACTCTCATCTTCTCTCTTTCCCATGCATGCCTCTCTCCCCCCTTCCTCTCATTTTGCTGCAGCAAATCACCACAAGTCAGCCACCCTTTCATCCCTCTTGAAGCAAAAAAAAGATCCCAGCCAAGAATAGCTAAGAGTGCAGCCAACCAAAAGCAAAGAAAACACCAACCAAAGGCAACTGAAGACACTAAGAAAGGCAGCCTCTCTTCTTGCCACTAAAAACCTTGTCAAAAATGTAGCTCAAACTCAGCCAAAACTACTATGAAACACAGCTCATTCTCTTAATTGAAAACTAACAAAGACATTACCTCCATGGCCGACCAACTTCAAGAGTTCAAGCTTGGTTTTTAATACGAAAATTTGGTGTTTTTCAAAGGAGTCTTGAGATAGATTTTTTCTAATCCAAAATTGGTTTTTGGTTTGTATTTTCTTTAAGTTTAATAAATGTTTTCATGTTCAAAGTCCATACAAATTTTTGGTTTATGTTAATATGCATATTTAAGCATTGATGAACAAAAACTTAAGTCTTGAGCTAAAACAAGCAACAAACCTTCATTTTAATTCAAAGTTAAAACCAATTTCTATAGCTTTATGATTGATGTTTAGAGGCTTTAAGCTTGATAAGCAAATTTGAGCGTGTTTTCATTTTTGTTTCAAACAAATGCTAGAAATATGGTTTTGTTGATGATGTTGGTATGAAATTCATGAAAATATGTTTACTATGATGATATAATGTTTACTACACATTTTAGAATGGTTTTGAATCATTTTGAATCGATTTAAGTCAAAAATTTGAAATTTTCAAGTTAGGCACGAGAGGATAGAAACTGGGCTCTACCTAGCTCAGTGGAAGCACGGTTGACCATGCCTTGTATAGTGCTGTCGACTGAGGGGCACTAGCATGAGCCATTGCCATCTCCACCCGAGCCCAAGAAGACTTCGATTTGGCCCTAGTTAGGTTCTTTCGTGTTTTGCCATGTTTAAACACCCCTAAAACCTTTGTTTTAACATTTTGAAGTTGTAGAAAATCAACTTATGTTTCATAATCATTTTAAGGCACTAAATGGCATACTAGAGATTACTTTATACATAATGTAAATTTATAGCTTTAGTTGTCCTTGTTTTGATTCCTCATTGACCTTGTTAGAAACCGTCAAGGTTAAGCAGCGATGGAACTTATGTTGTGCGAGTTTGATTAGTGAGAACTAAGGGTATTCTTAGGTGCCTTGCTAAAAAGGTAGGATTTCTAATCCCTTCCTTGGTAACCATGTTTTAAAATGATATTGTTAGCCATATTGATAAACTTTATGAGATGAACATGTTTCTTACAAGATTGTTTATAAATGTGTTTTTGTATATTGCTATAAGTTTGTGAAATCTATATAATATATAAATATGAGTAGTTTCATATTTTGACAAATAAATTTGAGAAATTATGATTTAGACTTGAAATAAGAAATTCTTAGCATAATAGGGAGTTCAAATACTACCGAGGACATATAGCTCCTGGTGGTTAGTTTTTAGTAGCCAGAGAGATTGGGTTATGTAGAATATAATCTTAGAGGTAGGCCCCTAAACCTCGTCGAGGGACTCCATAGTGTGGACATTGGTTGAAGCATTATGAGTATGTTAAGTATAAGATATATGTGGGAATGGAAAATTTAAAAAAAAAAAAATTGTCTCACCTCTTTCTAAATCATTTTATTACATTTACAATCTTTGGTATTCCAATTATTTACTTGATCACTTTATTGCTTTTTTTAAATATCTTAATTGTTTTGATATGTTAAAGTTTGCTCAAACATCATCCTGCTGGGTCTTTCACTCATTTTTTTTTTTTTTTGTGTTTTAAATCAATCCCCTTTAGACAGTATTAAAAATGGTACTGAGTAGGCCATAAGCGTTGCAGTTTTGAGGTAAAGTTGGGCCTCAAATGGAAGACCTTCATATTTGCAGTTATTTTTCGTTAATTTTGTCAAGGCATGTAGAACCTTAATTTCTGTTATTTCTCTTATGTTGGACTTTACATTTGGATTGTGCTTGATGTCATTTGTATCGCACTTATTCAAATTTCCTGTTGTATACTTCGAATGTGGGATTGTGGATTAATCCCAAACCGATGCCAGAGACGTTTTTCCTAAATGGTTATGTTTTGATGTTTTCGTTGAAAATACTATTTTCTTATAAACCCTAAAATATTTGGTAAAGGTTTTAGACATTCTAAAACGAGTAGACATAGGATTATATGCTTTAAGGGTAAAATTGTAATGTTATAAAAATAAGCAGAAGTTGAAATACATGTTTAATTTATTCTTCTATTTTTTTGGGATTGGTTTAGAAAAATAATTAAATCACATTTAACTAATTGCGGTTTACGATTTGATTACAACTTGAAAAAATTCCTTAACTTAAATTATTTTTATAAATCAAGCCTCTACGTCATGGCTCGTTTTTCAAGTCATAACAGATCTAGTATCAGAGCCCTAAGTTTTTTAACCTTGAGGATTGCATATATATACAGACATCAAGAAAATCACTGGTAGTCCAATTTTCCTTTCTTTTAAAAGATGCCTCTGCATAGAAGAGCTATTAACTCGCGACCCCCTTTGAATGAAGATGTTTGAACAAGATGTATGTAGTCTTCTAAGGGATAACAACGTAAGCCTACAACAAGCAAAATGATGATGATAGGAAACAGAACTACTTTCGTGAATTTTGTAGGGCATCAATTCTGATATTCAATGGTGAAGGTGACCACCAATAGGCAAAATACTAGTTTAAATCCATGAAGAAACATTTGAATGCCATGGGTGTACCAGAGGAATACCAGATCGAGTTTGCCCGTTATAAGTTCGAGGGATATGTTGACATATGGTGGACTCAACTGAAGAGGCTTCATAACCCTGAGACTATAACCTGTCAGAAGTTCGAGGACTTCTTTTATGAGAAATATTTCCCAAGTAATTACCACGAGGAGAAGGTGATGGAATTTATAGAATTGCAACAAGGGGACATGACAGTTATGGAGTATGAAGCTAAGTTCTTAGAGTTGATTAGGTATATGCCAGAACTTTAGGATCTAGGGACACTTGTTGTGCCAAGTTTAAAAGGGGAATGAAACCACAGATTCGCAAGTTATTGGTAGCCCTCCAAATCCGTGATTATATTTCCCTAGTCTCCGCAACAGAACACGTTGAGAAAGATAATTTAGCCTACATCTAGATTAAGGAAGCCAATAAGGGTTCAGGTGGACCTCATAGGAAAAATAAGAAGGGTAAGCACCACTAGGACCAAAGCATCAACAACAACGCTAACTCTTGGAGCAGTAACTCATACGGTAATAGTAGTAGGTCTAGGCCTTATAGTTGATACCCTTACAGATAACACGGCCACATCAAACAATAATGTCCTCTACTTAGAAACACTTATCCATGCCAAAACCAAAAGGAAGGTGGCCCTATTCAGCCTTAGCTGCAATCGTCATTTGTACGACTGTCTTACCAGCCTTTGATGCCCCCGCGAGTTCTATATCAGCTGATGTAGCCCTTTCGATCTCCAAGCTTCAAACAGTTCAGGCCTCAAGCCTCAAGGAGTGTATGGTCCCCACCTACTCAGCAATATAGATAAGGAAACCATAGGTAGGAAAATTTAAATGACAAAGGCAAAGGAAAAGTGCAAGGCCGAGTCTACAACATGGCAGGTGAACACTTTGGAGCCCACGGGAGCAACGTCGTTGACGGTATGGTCCTTGTTTCATATTCTATAGCTCATGTTCTGTTTGATACTGATGCTTCACATTCTCTTACATTTGAATCTTTTGTGAGCATTCTGGGTTTGAAAACCAAGAGTCTTGAATTTTTTATGTCCTTAACTTCTACACTTAGTCAAGTGGAAATAAACACCATATGTAAATCGTGTAAAATTATGACCAGAGGTGGGGTGCTAGAAGCAAACCTCATTGTTATTCCCATGAGTGCATATGACATAATACTCGGTATGGATAGGTTATCCAGTATAGTGCTATAGTTGACTGTTATCATAGGAGGGTGACGCTTATCTCTAGTTTAGGAACGATAGTGACTTAGCAAGGGAAAACGAGTCAAGTCTTAGTGAATCGATTTTGGAAGCCTTATTTTGGAGGCCGATGAAATCTAGTGGGTGTCGCTTTTCTTTAGCTCTAGGGGTGAACCAATTTATGGGTAAGGATTGTGTACTAATCTCGAACTAATGCGAGAGGCGTTTTTTCTAAATGGTTATGTTTTGAGGTTTTCTTTGAAAATATTAATCTCTTATAAACCCTAAAATATTCGGTAAAGATTTTAGACGTCCTAAAATGAATAGACCTAGGATTATATGTTCTAAAGGTAAAATAGTCATTTTATACAAATAAGCAGAAATTGGAAAAAATGTTTTATTTATTCTTTTATTTTTTTGGGGATTGGTTTAGAAAAATAATTAAATCACATTTAACTAATTTTGGTTTACAATTTGATTACAAGTTAAAAAAAAGTTCCTTAAATTATTTTCCTAAATCAAGCCTTCATGTCATGCCCCTTTTTTCGAGTTGTGACAAAACCCTACGCAGTGGAATGGATCTGTTGCTTTGTTTTATTATCCAAGGGCCAAATATGGTAGCATAAAACCTATTGAAATGTGGCTAATGCAAGAATCCTCCAAAAATTAGTTTTGGACCAAACATTTGTTAATTGGTCCTCTAGAAGGAAATTTTAAGATCCCAATAGCATTTTGGACAAACGATGAGGTCCTTATGAGAGAGGCCTTTTCTTGAAGAAGGTTAGGAGTCTTCTCATTGGAGATCAGATGACACGGTTTCATGCCTTTGGTTATGTCTAGAGTCTAGTTTCAAGTAATGGAAGAAAAGACTTGCCAAAAGATCTAAAGCTAACTCAATCCACAGGTGATTTATCTTGGATTATTAAGAAAGGTACGTATAATAATTGAGTTGGATTTAACATGTAAATGACTCTTGTTCTTTTAATAAATAAGAACCACTAACATCAAGTATTAAGTATTATGTTTGTTCTCATGTAGTGTTTTTTCCTTTCTTTGCAAGGCCTTGCTAAATTTGTTCGCAAACTAGGAAGATTTCGAGATCTCGAGAGAAGTTGACTTTGCAGCGCACCAGTCTTTTTTGAATGGTGGTATTTTACTATTATTCGCAAACTAGGAAGATTTTGAGATCTCAAAAGATGTTGACTTTACAATGCATCAATCTTTTCCAAATGGTGGTATTTTACTATACCCGTATGGCTACAGTGTACTTTCATTAACAAATATTTACTATTATATTGGTCAAAACATGTATGTGATCTGTTATACTTTATTGGTCAATTGACCACTTGCTCTTGTTGACAAATAGAACATTTCTTTAGAAAATAATAGAACTAGACTGTCGGAATCGGAACCAGCATCACATAGTTTGGCTTCTTAGGTGAGTTCAACATGGTTTGTAATTGTGATATATTACTTTAGAGAAAGAAGACATATCATAGAGACATGAATGCACCAATATGAAGAGCAAACTAGGGCTCATAAAACAAAGTTATATGTAATATGGCTGTAGTTTACTCCAGAGAAAAGACAGAAGCTCTTATTTGTAAGTGTATGTGTTGAATAAAGCAGAACAAACATAAAAACACATAATGATAAATAAAGAAGAGTTATATTGAATCAGCTTCTAGTACATTACAAATAGCAAAATACTAAAATTCCCTCAAAAAAGAAACTTGTTGATTTTCTATAAGTTCTCAATTCCTTCCCTCTTTGTACACTAAAATCCCCTCAAAAACACTTTTTCCTAAAATCATATTTTAGGAGATTAAAGGGATGAAAGAGTTTAATGGAATTGATTGATAATGGAGGAGTTGAAAGCTTAGATAGGGACGAATGTGTTCGTATTTCAAGACAAATCAAAACACGATTATCGAGAATTTTTACTGAATTTCATTTGTTGTTTAGGGTATCCAGAGGTAATTTTGTGGATGTTGATTCTTGGTTTGTTGACTTGAAAAAATTTCTTCCAAAATTAGTGGCGAAAGAGAGACGGCAAGTGTCTTTTGCAAGAAGTTTCTTTCCTCAATGGCTTCCCTCGGTTCCTAGGTGAAACTGAAGGACTACCGAGAAAGTAAATAGAACAATAGCTAAAGATGAGGGAAAACCAATAGCTATCAAAATCTTGGTGGAAATACTTTGTATGGAGGTAACCTTTTGCTATCCAAGAAGGCCTGAACTGTTGTCAAGCAATAATTTCTTGACCAAAATCAGAGTCCAATTTGTAGAAAAGCTTTAGAGATTGAAGTTGCAATTGAGAAACTGAAAGTATCAATCCTACTTGGAGGCACCTATAGTAATCCTGATGTCAAACATATCCATAAAGAGCTTATTGAGGATATGATAAAAAAGTTATGGATTAAACTGATGTTGTTATGGACTAATTAGTTTACTTTATGTGGATACTTCTTTAGTTTCTTTTTAAGGGATTTTAGTATACTAGAAAGGAAGAAATTTGAGAACCTTTGGCGAATTCTTTGAGTTTGATGTTGTCATTGATTAAGTGGCTTGCATGTAGAATTTTTTTTTTTAAGGAAAAAAGTGTTTTTGAGGGGATTTTAGTGTACAAAGAGGGAAGGAATTGAGAACCTATAAATAAGTCAACAAAGTTTTTTTTTTTTTACGGAATTTTAGTATTTTGCCATTTGTAATGTATTAGAAGCTGATTTAATGTGACTCTTCTCCATTCATCATTGTATGTTTCTACGTTTTTTTTGCTTCATTCAACACATACAATTACAAATAAGAGCTTCTATTTTCTCTCTAGAGTAAACTACAGCCATGCTGCATACAACTTTGTTTTCTGCATATACAGTGCAGAGAACTTTTTCAAAGAGCAAGAACCACAGAACTCAATTACATTTTATTCGGAGATTAGTTACGCTTGTTTGTCTTCAATTTCTTTGATTTCTTTTTTTTTTTTTTTTTATTTCTTTTACAGGGTAACACTTAAAATACAAAATCCGGGAAAATTTGAAATAGCAATTTTTGTTTCAAGGAGGGTGGTTTCGGCCTGGTCCACTTCACTCTACAATCGCATAATTCTAACCAAGTCCAAGTCTTGCTAAAAAGGACATCAACTTTCTTTTTCCTTTTCTTTGTTTTGTTTTTTTTTTTTTTTTTTTGAATGATAAAAGAAATAGTCACCAATTCAATAGCCATAAATTATAGAAAAATCACCGTTCTAATCAACAACCGGATCAATTAGTAAATTCGAATGAAAGACCGAAGAGAAAGAAGCTTGTACCCCCTCTTTAAGTTACATCAAAAATTGAGTACACACATTGCTTGTTAACAAATTCGCTGTAATTGATGGATGAAATTTGATCGACCGAAAACAAGAAGGCCGAGCACCAACACTACGCAGAACACGTCCAAGACATCAACCATGTGTGAGGAATGTTACCATGATACAAAAGACCAAATTTTCAACTGCAGCTGACTCTCAATTTAATATTGCAAATATCTATGAGCGCGAACTAGAAACCCAACATACCTAGTCATTCATGTCTTTATATCACTTGTCTATGTAAGAACTTAAAAAATGGACAATGTCGTCATAGAATGATGATGTCATGACCATTTTAATCCTTGAACGAAGTCAACCATCGTCCACTCGTTCACAATCCCTCTGGAGGTCTTTGATTTCTTTGATGAAGTACCCAAAGTTGATGTTGCTGCTTTTTTATTTTATTTTATTTTTGGTCAAAATCGACAGTAGTTTTAGGTTTAACATTCTACTTCAACTATCCTCTCTTTATTTCTAAAAAGAAAAAAAATTAAACCAGCTTTAATTTCTTGGTAGGCCGTTGTCATTCCCCATAATAATTTAAATAATTCCTCACTTTTGGCTCAAGCAAATTGCCAGACAGTCGTAGGAACATGTTGAGTGCACCTGAAAATCTCTGGAAGCTCAAATTTTCATTGATTTACCATTAACAAAGACCGCAGATAAAGTCAACATAACAACATAATTACCTTCTCTACCAAAATACCTATAAAAGTTAGAAATTCCTCCTTATAGCCATGTAAGATACTGGTTACTCACTTAACTCAGACTAAGCAGAACGGATTTAGAGCCGACAGTAATGGTTAACCCACGTCATTTTTTGCCTTGAGATTGCTGTTGGAAATTAGAGAGATGCAGCAGATAAATCTGGTTCTCTTGCATCTGGTGGTGGACTTTCTTGGTCCTACATGAACTCAAAAGAGACTTGTATCAATTTATAATTTGTAAAGGAGTCTACTTGAGCAAGATATTGCACAATCATATAATGAACTTTCCACCTGTCTATGAGTTAAAGGGCCATAACCAGAGCCCTGGTTTGCTCATCATATTAGTGCATTTATGCCTCTATGATATGTCTTGCTTTCTTTAAAGTAATATATCTCAATCAAAAATAATATTGAACTCACCTGAGAAGCCAAACTATGTGATGCTGGCTCCGGCCCCGACAGTCTAGTTCCATTGTTTTCCAAAGAAATGTTCTATTTGTCAGCAAGAGCAAGTGGTCAATTCACTAATAAAGTACGACAGACCAAATACACATTTTGACTGGAAAAATAGTAAATATTTATTAGTGAAAGTAGATTGCGAAGCATACCCGTTGATAATAGTTGTCATGCAACTCCTGAAACTGTGATCGATTGTTTTGCGGCTGTTGCTGTTTTTGTTCTATTTGTTGTTGTTGTGGTTGTTGTTGGGGTGGTGATGGTTGGTGTACTACCTGTTGCATGTAAAGCTGATGCTGTTGCTGAAGCTGCTGCTGCTGAGGATGCTGATAAAATTGCTGCTGCTGAGGTTGTTGATAAAGTTGATGCTGCGGTGGATAGTGCTGCTGCTGCTGAGGTTGTTGATGTTGTTGAAACTGAAGCTGTTGATAAGGTTGCTGCTGTTGTGGGTGACAATAATATTGTTGCTGAAGTAGTTGTTGCTGCTGCTGCTGCTGATACTGTTGGGACAAAATGAATTGCTGCTGTTGTTGTTGAGGAGGCAGTGGCTGCTGTTGTTGCTGAAAAAGCTGCTGCTGATAGTAATAATATTGCCACATTTGATTATAAGCTTGGCTGTTTTGCATCCCATGATCTCCACTACTTTGCATTGTCCGAGGTGATGCAGCGTAATTTGGTTGCAGCATATTCTGCACAGGCCAGGTAGTCGGAGGTGGTGGTGGTGTTACACTAGCAGTAGCGGCAGCTTGATATTGATGTTGACCTTGGCTGCCTTGCTGAACTTGTGGGCTATGTGGAGGCACAACCTGCGAAGGGTAACCTTGACTCAGAGACATTGGACTGCCCCCCCATTCAGCTCGTGGGTGTTGTCGTGGAGAAACCTGCCGCTGATGTTGGCATGGTCTTCTTTGTAAGTGCCCTCGTGACCCAAATTTGGATTCTCTACGAACTTTACCAGAGTTATTTGTTTGATGCCAATTTTCACTGCTATTTGAGGCCATATGTGGCTGATGTGGCGGCTCTATTGAAATATTTTGATGGCTCCTGGAAGATGAGAAATTAACCACTTCACTTTCAGTTTGAGGGGAATCAAAAGCGTTAGTTTTTCTTTGGTTCCAAGTAAGAGACCCTTCGTCAGTATTGTGTTGATTGCTATCTAACATGGTTCCATCCAAATTGCTGGTATCACCAGGATCTTTACAGGCAGAAGACACGGATGGATTTAAATCTAAAGATGAATTATCCCGAGGATGTAAAGAAAGACTATCCAGTGAAAGAGTCTTCATATCATGCTTAGGCTCATGGTCATAATCTTGCTTAAGATCATTTCCGCTCAATTGTTCTTTTAAAGCTTGTTCAGATTCAGTTCCCTCTGCAAGTTGACATTTGGTAGTATCTTCTCTGGGCTGCTGAGAAACCTCTGAATCTACTAAATGTATAGACGACACATTTGTTTCTGGAACATCTTTTTGCAACTGCTCAGAAACTTTAAAAGATGGTGATATCACTCTCTTCCGTGAGTCATTATCAGCTTCTCCCAATTGAAATTGGTTAGTGTAGGCTTGCTCAAATTGAATATTATCACTCCCTCGTGCTGACACTATCTGGTGTGATATATGATTATTGGGTTCGTGGCCAGGCCTGGAATCATAATTTTCTAGTGGTGACATTCTCATATTTTCTGAAGGCAGCTTTACCAGGTACTCAGGATCACAATCTTGAGATGGCTGTTGATCCTTATTGACAATGTTATTCTTTCTTCCTTCCGTAGCTAATTCCAGAGATTTTGTCTTTGTAGTTGGCTGCTCATGAATAGCTGTTCGTACAGAGCACGGAAAGAGTCTTATGTGCCGGTTCCATGCCTTCCTTACTTCGTGAATGGTTCCACAAAGATCAACAAACTGCTACAATTGACAAGCCCAAGAATACATTTATTAGAAACACTAGCAGCAGATGGAGTGGACTAATTTTTTAACACAAGGAAAAAAAAGGTAACAAATGCAAAATTCTTGATGTTTTTATCATGTGCGCAAGGAACAATAAATTGAGTCAGAATAAGCTACACGTTAGTGTAAATTTATGCTTCATCCTTTTTCCTTCACAGGAGGTTAATCTACGGACATCTGCTGAACAGTCCTTGATAAAAATACGGTGGTAAGTATGGTAATTTCCATATTGATAAGTACAAAGAATGATTTTTTAACCTTTAAATATAAGCTTGAAACATCCTCCGCATCCATGGCATTCAAACGTTGAGACACATCTGGACCTGGCGATATTGCATTATTTATGACAGAGTCCACCACGTGTATGTGCCGCTGCCCACCATTTGCTCTTGCGAAATTTATCAGCTCCTACAGAATAAAGAATCAGGCATCTCTATTTTTTGTGAAACAAAAAAGAAAAATAAGAAACAAAAACTCTGCCAAACTTTTTTTTTTAAATGACTCTGCCAATATTTTTGCACTTCATAAAGTAATTTATCTTTTATATCTCCAAAACAACATACAGGCAAAGACAACTTTTTGTCAATATTAATAGTATAGGTGACTAGAAATTTTGGAAGGTACTATGACTAGATACTTGAGGACATATATACCTCCAAAAGTAACTTGCAACCAGGCACGCGTTTGATGCCATCTATTAAGACATCTCTTGCAGCGTCCGCACTATCTGTCTGTAACAAAAAAATAAAAAGGTTCTTCTCAATATAAGACATCAGCCTGTAATGCAGGGCTAAAAAAAATATACATTAACTTGAAATAAAAAATCCGTGCAGAGAGGGAAAAAAGTTGTACACAGGTTACCACTTACCAGATAAAACCACATAAAAAATGCAGTTGATTTTATAACAAGGTGAGCCTTGAATTAGATTGAAGAATCAGTTGTTTTGCACAATTTATCTGTCTCTCACACTCACAAACAAGATTGTACAGTACTTGTTCATGTGATAAGACTTAAAATTTGTCACTTTAAAATATCAAGCCTTTTCCTCTTTACTCTATTTATGTTTCTCTCACATTTTATTTTGTTTCTGTTTTTTTAATGGAAACATAGGTAGAGAGTCAAATTTTATGAAAGCACGTTGAAGGATGATAGTGGAAAAGAAAATGTCAAAATTAGGAAATAGACATATATTATTAGTCATTATTTGTATAACTAAAAACTAAACCTAGCAAAACAAAGATGCATTAAAGAATTGCTAAAAGCCTTTGAGACAAGTTGGTTATGCGTGCCCTAAAAGATTTAAAGAATTAAAAACCAGAGTTTGTTTACTAACCATGTGTTTAAGACGAGAAAAATGAACATATATAATAGGAAGTGTATGCAACATCTTCTTCTTTGCAGCCACTTCTAGTGCTTCTTCAAACAGACTAGAAGCTGTCACAAAATTTCCCTGACAATATCAGAAAATCAATATATTGGTAATTATCTAGACAATGCACCAAGCTGATGATTCGTTTTGTACGATGACAGAAGTGATGTACCAGACGCCTTTCCATGTTAGCCTTTATCACTACATTCTCCACCAAATTCAAATCCGACTCAGCATCACACTGAAAAAGTGCTAAACGGGCACCGCAAACATCACCTTCATGCTCTTTAAACCTGGCATTGAAAAGATGAATCACTGGCACTCTCTGCAACGAACATATGATTAGGGACATAACCATCTAACAATCATGTATAAATCAATTGAGTCAAGACAATCTATTAAAGGAAGCGATCAAGCAATCTTCAACATCAAATAAATTTTTCTTACAGACTTACAATTCCAGTTAGGGTGTGTTTATCAAACCATAAAAGAATGTAATCGTAAAGGTAATGGGACCAGAAAAAAAAGTAAATTAATAGAAACAAGGATTATTCATTCCCTTTCGAGTGTTTATTTATGTACTTGATGGTGCAATTGGAAACAATCCCATTTCCTTTCTCATGTTTACTGACTTAGGAATGGTAATCTTATCAATGTAATTGCTAAAATATCCTTTTACATAACTAACTAGCCATTGAATTATGATTAAATTTAGGCATCTAAGTTAATCTGGCATTCATTTCCTTTGATAGACAATCAATACCAAGGGGATATGAAGATTGATGTTCTTTTTCTTCATTTCCTATTGTGTGTGGGACCCACAATATTCTCATTACTAATTTTGCTAGTAAACACATTATCGAAAGAGAAAGGGAATTACTCCTAATTTTCTCTTTCTCTTCGATGCAAAGTAAACACACCCTTAAGGTAAATGCAAAATACATCAGAGGGTTTTGATTTTAACCACTTTGTCTAGTACTACTCAAGGCATCTTGAGTCAAAATGAAGTGGCATTATGGTAATAGGTCTAAATTATAGTTCAAGTGATACAATTTTGAAGCGTACAAGAAAGACGTGCACACCCTGCATCCACAAATAAAACCAAAAAGTTTGGGAAGTGACGGACACTTGATAGACTAAGAGAAATCTTTTGAATCAATCTTCTAAGAACTTTGTGAACCCACAAATCTTAATTAATAAGAAATAGATTATATTGATTTCAATTAACTGGAGCAAAAAAAAGAAGTGTTATGGACCTTTTCATGAAAAGCAAAAGTAAGTATGCTAACAAAAAAAAAATTTGTCCAATTTCTCAAACGGAAGAAAACTAGTCCAAGGTTGGTAGGTGAAAGAGGATGAAGTCATAATTTTCATAAATAATGAAAACTTGATTTAGAGTTAGAACAGACCTTAAGAAAAACTTGCGTTGCCCGGTTGAGAGAATAGTTTGCAATCTCTCTTCCTCCCTTAGTTTCCATGAATTCCACATAACGCATCCAAAATTCAGGGTAATTGGCACAGGGAATCAAACATCTCTCATAGAGTTTAACAACCTATAGAGAAACATAAGAAAAAATCCATGAGTTTTAAATACAAATGATTATAGAAATGCAGTAAGTGGAGCTTTCATAAGTGCAAAAGTGATTAAAACCCTACCCAGTCAAAATCCCCTTGCATCTCTACAAAGTCCAGATAGTGATGCCAATTCTCCAATTGATCAACATCAAGAGACTTGACATGGAAGTAAGACCTCCGTATATTTGTCTCAAAAGTGCTAATTTCTCCATTCAGCTGACATGCTTCCTGATATAAACGCATTCCAATGGAGAGATATTTTTGAAGTAGCATCTTTGACCTATCCAAGCTGAGAGATGGCTCAAATAGGTCTTGGGTGATGCGAGAAATTTCATTAGCACCATAACATTTTGGAACCTTATCATCAAGCAAAGTTTCTGACAGCGAATCCACAAAACAATTGCTTTGACATCCCAACTCCTTGTCGCATAAAGCAGCTAACTTCTTAAAACTAAAGAGAATATGGAATTAATGTAATGCTTTACACGCTCCATAGTTAAACAAGCTCAGACAGGAAGATAGACGATAGAGGGGAAAAATAAAGGACAATTGGCTGAGTAGTAAAACTCATCCAAACATACAAATTATGCTATTAGCCAAGCTTATTTCACAGAAGAAAATGAAAAATAAATAAATAAAGACTCATTATATTACATCCATGGAAAACAGCATGAACATATGCATGTCATAACAAGCAGATACTTCAAACAATAGCCAAACCATCAAAAAACTACTGCTGTCGTTTCTGTGATATGTGAGAGATGACATGTATGTAACAAAATGAATGACACGGCAATCTAATGGAACAATTTGTGTAAGCATAATAAGGTAATTCTGAAGTGTCATGAGGTGGCCACAATGTCCCATTGAAAATGGTCTCAATGGTTGTTTCCTGCCCCCTCCTTTCACCATACTCCAAGGAATCAGGACAATATCATACCTATCATAATAGTGATGTAACTTTTTGGTGGGAAATCTAAGAGCTTCAATATAAATGTGGGCTAACAAGCTCCATTGCTGCTGAGATAACTCGAACTGAATGTATTTGTCCCATAAAGCATGGCATGAGTAATCTTTACCAACATATGACATGCCTCTTTTGAATAATCTGCCAAAATTTTGAAGAGATAAGCAAACAGATCAGAGAATGGACGAGCAAGAACAAGGGGAAAAATGCGACTAAAAGGTATCCAGTTGCTGAACCAACCATTCACGTAACATAAAACAGCACAACACCACACATGCACATCCATGTATCCACGTGAAAAAGGAATGATATTGTAAAAACTCAAGACCCATAAACATTTCTTTGATAATTGTCCTCAAGAGAATACTTAGAAAAAGATGAGTGCATGTATCTATCATAATTCATATACATACATAGACACATGATATTTTCTTTCTTTTTTAATTTATCAGTCACTTCCCAAATCTTCCAAGTGAAATCGACGATTGACCTCACCATAATTCAACAAACAAAAGGTACTGTTTTCCAGTACTCAAATCAAAATATAAAGTACCATCCCCAGCCAATGATTTCAAGCACAGCATGATCAATGAACTCAAAAATCTGCCAGAAACTTGATAATGATCCATACAACTATGGGAAATTGGATGAGAAATGGCCTAGAATTTGTATGCTCTCCAGCTACCTTGATAGTAAAATCAGATTCAATACCTGCGCCAAGAAAAGCCTGATCCTATCTCTAAACTCCAGAATATTGAATATATTCCAAATTCTATTTTTCTATGAAACCGTTTAGCAAAGGAATTTTGTGATCTTCTAGATTATTAATAAGTTATATAAAGTTTGGCCTTTATAAACTAACTGACAAAGACAAACATGAAAATTTGTGCCTTGCAATTTTGTTTTTATTTTATTTTTTAATTATTTTTCTGAACATATGTCTGAAACACACTTTTGACATTCACATCCCTTGAAATTAGCAAACCCAAGAAACGCTGCTACCAATGCAAGTAAACCATGTCAAGTTCCTTATTTTAAATGTTGAATTACCTGCGTATATCAGATGGATCCTCAAAAGTTGCCATACTAAAGCTACAATAGTCGACCCATACACTAACAGAATATGTTGCTGACTGCACAGCTCTTTCAAAAACTTCAACGACCTCATCAATGGCACACAAGTGTAACTTGTGATTAACATACCTTCTCCAGTATCCATGGCACAGAGGAAACTCAGACAAGAACAAGTCATAAACTAAACAAATCTTCTCAATATTATCCTGCAATTTTACCCAAAAAAACCCATTTACTTCAATAGAAAAATATCAATCGAGAGGCACAAGAACGCAATAACTTAGTACAAAGTGGCAGCAATCCAGAGAGATTAGTGAGTCCTCTTGAACCTTTCAGCATCAACTTGGAGCACCAGATTCTTACTCGATGTCAAATCCCAATTAGCATACTGATCATTAATTAGCATACCCCTAATTCCATGTTGGAATGGGCTAAAGTAGTTGTCCTTGAAGTCAGTTTGAGTAGAAACAAAATATGTCTTAGTTCAGTTTATCTTTCCCCAACTTTTTAACGTTTGTTGCTTGGTCGTTCGCTATTAAACCTTTTAGTTTGTCTATGAAAAAAGAGGTCACCTTTACAAAAGAAGAAATAAAAACCTCCACAAACACTACCCCCTAAATTATTAAACAAAGGACCCTGATAGAGTCTTTTGCAGATTTAAAGCTTAAAGGCTGTGATTTCATTAATTTTATTGTATTTCATTCATGCCCTTTAGTTGTTCTTTCTTTCTCAGTACATAATTGCATTATGTTTCCCATAGCAAACTAGGCCTCATAAGTCATAACAAGCAACAAAATTATGAACATTTTTACAGCAAGTTATTTTCCAATTTCCATAAATGTATATAAACATATATATATATATATAAGTATATATTAAAAACAAAAGACGAGTATATAATTCGTTAAGTGCAGTCATTGAGTTTACGGGACATGTTCTCTCGATCCTAGAAATGAGTGAAGTCCATTCTTCAAAGTCTAATGAACCTTTACCAATCAACTCATGGAATTCGAGCTCATCAAATTCAGCTGAAGAAAAGAAGAAGAAAAAATTCCATCAACTTCAGAGAAGAATAACCAAGTTGAATTTTTTTTTTAATTCACAAGAATAATCCATCAAAAGTTTCGGGGGAAAAGTACCAATAGTGAACAACAAAGAGAACAAGCATGAGAAAATAACGGGACTGTGAGAAATAAAGAGTGGAAAATTTATATTTCACCTGGAGAATCGGAATCCATAGGCTGGAGCTCTGTTTCAGAATCACAAGTTCGAGTCGCCATTGATGATCGAATTGGGGAGGAGAAAGAGAAAGGGAAAAAGGACGAGAAGGACTATATGTGTTTTATGGGCGCCGGGAATACCAGATTGGTGAATTAGAGGAGAAGAGAGAGAGTGAAGAAGACAGAGCGAGCGGTAAACAGAAGTCTGCTGTCGTTGCTCATGAATACGACATGATTCTTGTTGCCTATGAACGAGACGTCGTTTTTCATTTAACTGTTACTTGTCGTTGATTACTGGTATGGACTCATCATAAAACAACGTTAGGCATCTACTATTTTACATAAATGTTAAAACCTTTCAAAAGATGTACGATTTTATGTTGATTTATTAATCCATTAAGGATTCAGTTGAATAATGTAGTCAATTTTATGGGAAAAATTAGTGTCCAAAAGTAATATTTATTAGCTATAATAGCCCATAATCAAACATTGTAGACTTTTTTTTTTTTTTTTTGGTGGTTATCATTGAAGGAGGCATTAGGAATGAAGCCGTTTCTGAAATAATGCAAGCCTATCCTTGACTTTTTTAGAGCATACCACTGTTGAAATAATAATAATAAAAAAAGGTTTATAGATGAAGTAATTGAAGTGACAAATGGTTATGGTTGTAGAAGCTAGATAGAGTTGAGAATTGTCGGTTATCTTTTAATCAAAGTAGCAACAAGCCGAGTAATACAACTGGAGAGGGATAGGGCGGCAAGATGGTTACTACTTTCTATCTCAATTTTATATCACGTGTGTAACAAAAAATCAATTAAGGAAAGAGCAATAGCAAAACACCTTGTTGAACACCCTATCAAGAAGGAACATAAGTTTGAGGATTGCTTTTCAGATGAATGACTTAAATTAATTACTTAAATCTCCAATCAGCAAGAACAAAAGAACCAAAAAATATTGGTGATTCAGCAATCCATACAAAGTCATTACAAAACGAACATATGTAATTGGGTAGATATTGGGCCATCGAGTTCCCTTGACGGGAAATGTGACGAGTAAATGAGGTAATATATTACTTTTTTACTGCCAATATTATATTTTACTACTTTTTTTCTTCTTTTGATCCATATCATTTCTCCTAGATAAAAAGGCCAAAACCTTGAATAATATATGTTTGCCTAACCCTAACCCAAAATACTTGAAAAGATGTGTCTTTATATTCATTGTTAAGTGATATGTTTTAAACGTTTTGATAGAAGTTGTAAAATTGAAAAACAATAACACATAACGGGTATTTCTCAAATTGACCCAAATGTGACAAATAGAGCCATTATTCGCCTTAGAGATCGCTTCTCAAACATCATCAATAATCGAAGCTTCCAAAGATCTCAGTGTCAAACCAGAAACCACATTCACCACATTAACCGCGTATGACTCCAAGATCCAACTAAGAAACGTGGCCTCTAAAATAAAATGAGCCCCCTTTCGAATTGCCAAACACTCCAACAAAATGGGGAGAGAAATGTCCAAAAGGCCGAAGTGCAATCATGCCTAATACACACCGTACATTATCCTGCACCACTATACCAATGTCAATAAAATCCAAATCAAGTTTAATAGCTGCATTGACATTTACCTTCACAAAACCTAGTGGCAAAGGGTATAATTTTTGCTGAATACAAGTTCTAGTCATTCCTTTCCTAACCTCCATAAGAGCACAAGTACCATAGTCCCCAAGTAACCTACCAGCCCGCTTCAAAGTGTTTCAAGTTTCAACCAAAAAGCCTTCAAAGACCACTTTATTTCAATCCATCCCATATGCTCCACCGAATCATGCAAAAAATGTCAATATCCCCCTATTGCATTGCGTAAAAAGAAATAGCATAAGTTAATAATTGGAACACTAGTGTAAGCCTTCAAATATTTCCAAATAGCACTAGACATCCACACATCCCTTGCTCTATGACATTGCCATAAAGCATGGTGAAATGCATTTTCCTTGTTACTACAAACCGAACAAAAACTTTGATCTAGTTACCATGTCGGTAAAGATGTGTTTTGGTAGGAAGAGCATCATTGCAAGCCCACCAGACATGGATTTTTACCTTTTTTGAAACTCTAGCACTCCACAATTTATGCCACCAGCCCTTAGCACCATCCCCACCTAAAGAACTTTCTTTATTTCTTCTCACCATTTTTACATGATAAGCTGGCTAAACTATGTACTTTCTCTTATCTCCAAAACACTACATCGAGACATCATCACTACATGCATGATCAATAGGGATACTAAGGAATTGTTCAAGATCTACACTCCAAAATACTATAGGCTCCAAAGTTTCAATTAGTATAAATATTAGTATTTTTGATGATAACAAACAACTATTACAACTATTTATATGCTACTAATGATTTTATCTTAAGAATGAAGCTTTATAATTGTTAGAAATTTTTGAAACTCAAGATTGCTTAAAGTGGATATCAAGAAAATGTTGGAGGCTTATAACATGAAGATGGATTCTTAAAGCTTGAAGAAAAACATTAATAAGCATTGAAAAAATAGTTCAACATTATTTTTGAGCTTGTATGATGTTAAAGCATGCATAGAATTTTTATCAAGATTCTTTGCTCAAGTTTCAATCATAATTGTTGATGTCAAACGTACTTATGAACTAGAAAAAGATTTTGTAGGATAGAAGTTGAAAAATATTTTTGAAATTTATTTATCATTTTTCAAAATTTTTTAAATTATTTTTAAAGCTTAAGGTTTAATTTTCAGCATTAAATTTCAAGCTTATTCTTCCACAATCTTCTTCTTTCTTCTTTTTATAGCTTTAAAAAATACTCTCAAATGGTGTCTTGGTGAAAAATAAATCTAAAAATTAAAGTTAAAAATGGATCTTAAAACTAGAAAGAAAAACTAAGCTATAAATTTTTTTGTTTTTCATTTTTCTTCTTGTTTTGGGATCAGCTCCCTAGGATCTTTGTTTCATGTTACCTATGCCAATGGCTGAAATCACTCTTTTCCATACACTAGTAGCGAAGAGAAGGAACTATTAGGATAAATGGCAAGATTCAATTGGGAGCTAGAAAGTACACGACATGCGGCAATGGAAGAGCCACTGGAGCGAAGGGCACAAGGTGCTAGCGAGGTGGGACGTGTGGCGTGCAAGCAGAGGTTGAGTGCTGCTACGACTCTATGTGAAATGTGCTCTTGTCGATAATGGCTTTTCATGCACTAATCTAAGCCATTCTATATTGATCGTATGGCTAGTGCAGAGATTTCGAGTCCTACTAGTTTTCCGTGTTTGGCACAGATTTTAAGCCAAGTTTGAATTTGAATTTCCTTTATCTTTTTGACCTTAAATTAATTTCAAATTATCAAATTGTCCCTTTTACCTACACACAAAAAACAAGAAAAATAACATAAATGGGAGGGAAAATTAAATAATAATAATAATAATAATACCACCACCACCACCACCACCACCAACAACAACAACAACAATAATAAAACTCAATTAAACTAAAATAAATTAAATTAAATCAAATTAGCAAAAATAAAAATAAAATATATAAAAACTAAGTAAAATTGAATAAAAATATCAAAAACATAGTAAAAATGTGTGAATTAAGGTACATAAATAACTTTATTTTTATGGAGTTATCATCACTCAGTGGACGCATGATTATTTCTGTTAAATTTTAAAAATCTTTTTTCAATTTTAGTGTTAGAGACCAAAAATAGTTGAAGGATTAATTTACCAAATTAAGAGTTTAAGGACCAAATTATCAAAATAATCAAAGTTTAGGGAGTATAAATGCTAATAATCATTTTTATTAATGCAACTAGCATGTTCATCCATCGCGTGTTCTCGCGCTTACTAGTATCCTCTCAAGTGTAGTATTGTTCAATTAAAGAACATATCGTTTGTCAAGTGTTATGTCGTTCTTATCATTTTTAGTACTAGGAATGTGTGACCTTTTCCTACCTAGTTCATCAATTTATTGTGATGTCGGTTTCTTTCAACATGAAGGAACGAGTCCAGATTTGTTGTATTCATTTTCTTGCCCTTTTGACTATGCCCTCTCTATTTATTTGACACACATTTCAAACTTAATAACTTAAACACATGAAGCACCTACTTTAACACATGAAGCACCTAAATATAAAAAATAATTATATAATATATTTAGGTGTTCAAATTTAATTGAGGGATAGCTAAGAAGACATAAAAATGAGACTAGATCTTGATTCTAAAACAACAAACTAACTATTAGAAAATGAATACACAACAGTTTTAAAATTTTTTATTTAAAACCTTTTTCCAAAACAAGTTAGATATGCTATGTATATAAATTAATCTAAGATCTTCATATCCCTTTATTGGAAAATGAGCACGAAACGGATTTCAAAAATTTTTTAGATAAAACATTTTTCTAAAAACAAGTTAGACATGCTATATATATAAATTAATAAAGGATCTTTCGTACCTTTAAGTAGACCGGAAAACTACAAGAACTACTATAAGAGAAAACTATCGGAAGAGCCTCAATTAACGGACTTCCATGCTATTCTCTTTTCACAACTAGAGTGTATGTGATCGCACATCGTTCAGTCTTTTCTCAAGTGACCTCTCCTTCTAACCACTTGAGAAAACCAAGAGCTAAAGTTAAAATAATAGCTCTATGGGAGTTTGAGAGACTTCCTAGCAAAATACTCTTATGTAAATCCCTCAAATGATCTAAATGATCTAAGAAACAATAGAAAATTATTCCATTTATATAGAGGTCGGATTGGGGCTAGTCCTTATCAAATTCGGCTATAAAATTTGAGTTGAGATAAACTTTATGAGTAAAACGCATAAAGCACACAGATTGTTGACGTGACAGGACCGGTCAACCAACTAACACTAGGTCCGATTGACCGGACTATGGTGGTAGCACATTTACAACACGTTTTTAGCTCCTAAGACTTGTCCCATAAATTCAAACTGAACCTAATGGATAAATCCTACTTTCTTTGACCTAGGTATCTATTATAGAAGTTCAATTTTAATTCAAATAACCTAACATAAATGTTATCTAATTAAAACAATTCTAAATAGATAATCACAGATCAAATAAAATCTAACTCAAATAATTCAACTTGTTTATTTTGAATTAATTCATAAAATTAATTCAACCAACAAACTAACATGAATTATTAAATTCAATCAATTAAATTTTAGCCAATCTAATAAATAACATAAATTACTAATCTGTAGGAAAAATACGTCATATCGCTATAGGAAATATTATGAGCTAGTAAAGGGGAACCCGCGGATATATATAGATCAAGCTCCTATAATTATAAAATAACATATCCCCTACATGTGTATTTTACAATTATCAACTCTAAAGTTATTCCACTTAAAGCTTCAAGCTGCACTCTTAAACTATGTATAAATTACGAAACTCTAATAAGTTTATCGTCCATGACATATCATAATGTATAACATTCTCATAAGATATTTATAATTGGCTTAAGGATAAATTTTGTTTTACCTTCTCGATTATATTTATCTTATGTTCTATTATCTCAACTTTGGAATGCTTACTATTCATACCAATATAAATTAGTATACCATTTGGTTACACATATGTATCCAAATGGTTGAGGGCTTCCATTTCCAATTACAGGATAATACCTATAAGAGAATATTATTAACTCTACAAAACAGCTATAGAGTCTATATTTATGAATAATGAATCTATATCAATCAAGAGTCATATCTCCAATGAACCGGTATGCGTACCTTTATATAATTTAAGATGTCACCCTTTAGTACGTCAAAAGACACAGGTCAAGAATATAGACTCATTGATTCATTTTTGGATTAACATGCAACACATATGATTGTCTAAGATTAATTGATTTATCTAAACAGAATTATCAATCAAATTAATTTATCTTTAGTCTGGATCTAATATATTGTCACCAATGACAATATACCAATGTTTCTACTCATGTGGTCTAACTCTAATGACTAAGACAAGCTATCTCCTGTTAAAGATGTAGACAATATAATAATCTTAACATGAATAATGCTTCCAACTTTATTCTCTATATTGTAGACCTTTTCATTTAGACTATCATATTTAAGATTCATGTCTTTGGTATAATCTATCCATCATTTACACAATCCTAAAGGTTTAGATTGACAGTCTCAGACTTTTGTTTACTTATCATACATTCAACATAAATGAACATAAAGAGGATAGCATTTGATACATGAAAATAAATAATAAACTCTTTATTGTTCAAATGTCTACAAGAATTACTACATCATTTAAACCTTAGACCACCTAGTCTAACACCCTTGTAGACTAGAAACTGCACTTCTAACAAAACTATTTTTCTTAGAATTGCTACGTAAGAATTTGATTGGAAGAGCCTCAACTAACTAGACTTCCTTGCTATTATCTTTTTCACAATCGCAATGTAAGTGGTTGCAAGTCATTCAGTTTTTCCTTAGACAACGTCTCCTTTCAACCATATGAGAATTGTGATGTTGAATAATAGCCTTGTGGGAGTTTCAGAGTTTTTCTAGGAAAATACCCTCTTTAAAATTTCTAAAGTGATTTAAGAAACAATTGAAAATTTTTCTTTTTTGTAAAGATAGAATAGGAACTTATTCTTATGAGATTAGACTTCAAAATTTGAGTTTCAATCAAATCTCGTCATAAAAATGCGTAACTACCGATCGTTGACTTGGCAAAGGGTCGTTAACCACCCTACACTAGGGCCAGTTGATCAGGCTAACGTGGCGCACCTCTACCACACATTTTTAGCCTCTGAGAGTTATCTGATCGACCTAATTTCAACCGATTTAGATAATTACCACTTTATTCAACCCCGATATCTATCATAGAGCCTCAGTTTTAATTCAAATAACTCAATACAAAAGTTATCTGATTAAAATAGTCATATACAGATAATCTCATTCAAATAAAATATATTCAAATAATTCAACATGTTTATTTTGAATTAATTCATAAATTAATTCAACCAATAAACTAACATGAATTATTAGTTTCAATCAATCAAATTCTAGCTAATCTAAGAATTAATATAAGTTACCAATTTGTAGGAAAAAAAACACATCGTATTGTTTTAGGAAAATATGTGATCTAGCAAAGAGGACCCGATTGACATACTGTAACACCCCTATATGGGGGTTAACAGTTTTTGAATAAATAAAATAAAAATCAAAAAATAAAGATAAAACATCAAAGTAATTTGTTCGAGACTTGAATAGAAACTCTCAAAATAAAAATAAAACATAAACAAATAAATAAACCACAGTTTAATGTAGCACCTTAAATTTTAATAATATACAACTGTCATCATCATCATTTCAACCCTCAACAAATCTTAATACAGTCATAGAAAGTAACAATCGATGCTTACATTATCATGAAGATCATTTTTTGCATTCGAAGCCATCCCAATGTAATATAATTACATAGCTTCCTCAACTATTTTTTTTGAAATCATCTCACACTTAATAAGTCCTGAAAAGAGGAAAATATAAGGGAATGAGCGACAACATGCTCAGTAGGAAAAACCATTATTCAACTTAAGGTTTTATTCATTACCACATTAAAACTACATGGTT